>JABGLX010000488.1:0-52752 GCA_014281875.1 Nibea albiflora | reverse complement strand
ATATCTAAATATATCCAAATCATTTAAACTATGTTACAATCATATTTTGACTCTGCTTGAAGTTATGAAATGACAGTCTCTAACTCAGTATGGTGAGCCTTTCCATGGTGACATAGCAACTATCTATGGAAGTCTTTCAAGTATTCTTTAGTTCTTTGTTGAATCATTTTATTCTTGTCTCATCCACTGTGAGGTGCTTGATTATATTTTGTATAAAATGGTTGCCTTTTATCAAACACAAAAATTAGCTAATCTTTATTCAGTTAAAATTAACTGACATTGTGTTTTTAGACTCTTCCATCATTCAAGTGATCTTCTTAATCTTCTAAAATACATAAAATATTTATTATTAATATCATTCCTTTTTGCAGGGGTGGTTATTCAGATGAAGATAACTATGCTGCACTGGATTTCTCCGTAAAGAAATCGAAACAAGTGAAGAAAAAGAAAGAATTGCCACAAGTGTGTGTACTCTGCTGTGAGAGCAGACGACTACACACAGCACCGCCCCTCTATGTAGGCCGTGCAGGTCTGCATGTGAATCAGACCCGAAGCGTTTGATTCCTGCTCGCACAGTGACTTTCATGCCATCAATCTCATTACTATGGACTGCATTTGACTTGGCATACAACTTGAAGGAGAAAAGCTATGACTGTGCTTTGGCTTGTGTGTATTTGGTGTGTGTGGAACACTGTCAATTTCTAGTGGAAAAATTCTAATTGTGAGCTCATATTATGCATGGGAACATCAATGCAACAGCCACAGTCCCCTGGACACCTTGAATCACAAGCAGAAAGGAGAACATTTTATTATAACTAATATCAGCTAGCTCCACTGCAGTATAGGGTAATGCTGTTTAGAATGGATTATATGTTTTGCTGTTGATGTTGACAATTGACTGTTAATATTCTTTATTAAAAGGGACTTCACATGGCTCGCAGTCAGATTTCATGCGGTCCGCAGCTTCATTGTTATAGTATATTATTCATGGCCTGCTAGGATTGTCAGATACTGTATGGATGGAAGATTTAGCCTTTTCGGGTGACATAATGAAGCATTTGAATGTGCTAAACGTGACCTTAAAGGACATAAATGCTGGTGTACCTGTAGATGTGACACAAAATATTACTTTTTGAAAGATCTCGTGAAAGAGAAGAGCAAGAGTGAGATGTTTTAAACTTAAATGTAAACAGACTGCGTTACTCAAAATAAGTCACGTTTAAAAGATCCTCACATCTTCACATTGTCAAATCAGCCCCCTGCTGTTTCCTGATAATTCTCGCAGATGTTTTTTTTTTTTTTTTTCAAACAGTGCCACATTACTAGATTCAACAAGCCTTTTTAGTGCCCCCTACCAGCTACTCTGCTTATTACACAAACCACACTGCAGTGACATGTTTTTGTCAGGAACAGTTTTGTCAAGCAACATCAACAAAAAGGAAAAAGTGACATGCATTAGCTTGTAACACCTTTATTATAGAAACACACATACAAAACATAAAGGCTTCCTGTCTTGTGCTTTCTAGACAAAGATACCTGAATGATGATGCACCAGGTGTATAACTCTGTCTTATACAGTGGACTTTAATAACATGTCCATAAACCCTATCTTATTTAGCCATATTTACATTACATTACACAACAGCACAGATGGATGAAGACAAGACTTTCATTCAAGCTGTGCTAATCACTGTTTCACAAAATCTGAAGCGCTTTAAACTTAAATGGAACAAAATGTATTTTAGCTCAATCTAACTTGTTTTAAGGACAACAACAAAACCTCAAAACCTTAAATACTCTGTAAAGGCAATCCTGGGAAATAGTTAGTAGTTTTTCACCAGTTTTCAGTCCAGGATTTTGTGGGCGGTCCTAAAGGGTGGCTCAATGACACAATGAGGCCACCCTGAGCCTACCCCTGCACCATTAGCAGAGAGACAGAGATGAATTCATCTCGCTCAGAGTGTTTCAAAGTTAGTCATGTCATCTTCTGAACTCATCTGACACCTTTCAGTCACTTGACCGCCCCCACGAGTGGGCATGGCTTCAGTACATTCAGCGGACATGCCCCCACCGTCCTGGATATTTTTACCCGATGGTGACACCTAATTTCAACTTATCGATATTTTTAATCATTCAAATTTGGCTGCGTGGTTAATAAGACTTTTTTCTTTGGTGGTTGGCTTTTAATAAGCCCAGAACACATATTTATTTTTACTTTACACAAACTTTAAAGATATTATCTTTAGATATAGATTGGACATTGAGTAATATCTACATTTAATGGCATTCAACTTAAACAGAAATAGCCAAATGATATCAATTCAGTTAATTTATCAATCCAAACCAAAAACCTTGGCAGCAGCGTAGATCCTTTCTCTGTCCACTGATTTTGCATCCTTTATTTCACCTCTGCAAGGTTTCTCACCATTGTAAAGACGGCAAGCAGAATAAATCCATGCATCATGTTTCTGAGGAAATGTATCACAAATCACATGAGGTGACACATAAGAATCAAGGACACATTTTAAGTTGTGATCAAGAATAATCTTACCTTTAAATTCCCCTTCGCAACATTTTCTACAATAGCTACAATATAAAAGAAAACAAAAATCAATAGATAATTAAGGATGCACTAATTAATCACAGTCATGTTACAGCACTTATGGTATTAGCATTAGCTCAATAAGTTTGATATTACCTTTATCATTGCAAGAATCACACTCGTTTTTCTTGATGGTGCAAATGAGGAAAGCTATAACCATCACGATCGGGATCACACTAGCCAAGACAGCATGCAAGGGAACCTCAACAGAGTATAGGCCGGTTCCTGAAACATGCAAACACACAATGTACATTTAGTAAATGAAAATATAATCCACCACAGAGGATTTTACTTAATTAAACATTTGTTCATGCTTGACTTGTATAGACCTCTATCTAAATTTCCAGGTGATGGGATGGCGCAGCTATAAAAAAACATTAAGTCTTGAAAAAACTTGATACAGAATATATGTTATGCTGTTAATGGGAATGAGATGATTTTTCCATGCTTAAAAACCTTAATAAAAACCTTAATAAACCTTGCTTCACTTAATAAAATTAAAGCAAACTGATTTAACGGAGGAATGATACAGGTACCTTCAATCTCCAGTTTTGTTCCATTTCCAAATAATATCTCCCCACATGTGGCCACAGCACAGTAGTAAGTCCCAGCGTCGGAGGTGCTGACTTTCTTAGAGAAGTGATAAACACAGCTCTTCAGAGAACCATCATCAGGTTTCTTGTCACAGTAATCAGGTCCATTTCCACCGGTGTAGATGATGTTTGCATGAGATTTATCTGATTTGACTCCAAACCAATGCACACTGTGATTTCCTGGACAGGACTCACTCACTATCTTAGATTTAGAGACGACTGAACACTGGAGAGTCAGTGAGTCTCCTGGACGGACAGGATCAGATACTGTCGGCTGAACAATAGTATAGTTTGATGTCTTTGGTGTGTTTCCTACAACATACAACAGTGGAAATTATTATAATCATTTCAAAAAACAGAGTTGGGACATCAAAATGGTAATGTCAAAAGGTCATAACAGGTATATCATGTTATGACTAGGGTTGGGTCCGTTTCTAGTTTTACGAGCTTAAACTTAAAACTGTTCATCATGGTAAGTTGGTAACTAGTTTGTAAAATAAATGACTAATAAATGAACAATAACTAACTGCATCATTTTCCATTTTTGTCTCTGACAACCATCTTGTTAACGGGGAACCTAGCCAGCTACAGTGAGCAATACTTTTAATACAAAATCAATATTTAATAAAAAATAAATGGAATTTCATTACACTCCTCTTTGGAGAACGCAACACCCAACCGTATCAAACTGGTTTGAAAATGTTTACATCATCCCAAAACCTAGTTATAACACCACATAGATGATATTGTATGATATTGGCAATTCTTTATAACACTAATGATACAGAGACATGTATTACCTTTTAATAACAGATACGTGCTACTCCAATGATCCTGAGTCCAGGACGTGACTCCACAGTGATAGATTGCCTCATCTTCTTGAATTGTTTTCAAAATGGTGAGTGCGCTCATGCTCATGTTATGGATTACCCCAAATCGTGAAGGTTGAAACCTTCGTTCAAATGTAGGCTTTTGAGTTCCTGGCATCAGTGAAGTAATTAACGTAAGAGTATCACCGGCACTCTGTTTGTACCACTTGACTCGCGTACTGCTGGACTCCACAGAAGAGAAAAAACATGTGAAGTTCACAGATTCACCAAGTTGAACCGTCGTCACCGAAATCAGTGCATCTGAATCAAAAGACAAAGGAGAGAATGTGATTGGTATTACACACCAAAACAAAGCAAAACACAGAAAAAAAGTTTGGACACAGGTAGATGGCACTTACATCCATGATGGAGAAGAAGCAGTGTAATCCATAAGAAGATCATCTTGATGTTGTCACTTGCTAGGATCTTTGTTGGGTTTTCCAAGAGAAGGAGATGCTATCAGAAGGTGGTGACAGGTCAGACTGTCTGTCTGGTGCATCCACTTCATTATCACAGTAGACTGTTTTCAAGTACATTTCCTGTTTCACAGTCACTGCAACTTTATAACTTTTGAGGTTTTGTGGTCAGTTTGAATAGAAGACAGCATTTTTTTTCCTACAACACAGCTACTTTATTTCGCATTTGTTTTTGTCTTTTTGCTCCCAGTATTTGAGTTAAATGTAAGAATGAATCACATAGTCATAGTTGCTTAAAACTTAAACTAAAAACAAGACAAAACAATCCCATTGTAGCCAAATAATACAAAAATATCAGCCTGTTGGTAACACTAGGAAAAGCTAGTTAGAGAAGTCAGAAGTGATTTTCTGCCTGTTGCCATCGTCACTACATGCTTGCTCATGGTGGTAATTGTTGAGTCTTTGTAAATAATATTATCCCCCTGCTGTCTAGTCCTGTGGAAAGTGTCATGAGGTTAATTATGATTTGGTGCTATAGAAATAAAAAACCAAAGCAACGGTCAAAGGCAGAACAACTTTAATCAAGACGGCAACTGTGACATACAGTGATGGACAAGGTATCTTGTATCATAGTGTAATAAGAGGAAATCGCTGCTCGCAAATAAAAAGTGTGATTGCATCCCAACTCATTTTCACTAAGGAAATGGCTGCATGTATAGTGAAACACATTGCTCTTTCAAGCCATTTCCCTTTTCTGAGAATTAGGGCAAATACCACTTAAATGTTACCATGGTTACCAAATGGTCTGTCATCAGACAAACCCCGTCACTGGTTTCTGTTGAAAGTGTCACACACCATCAGGTCAAACAAACCTGTGGTTAAACTATTTGCTCCACACGCACACTGCATTAGACTTCTCTCTGAAGTGGTCTGACACCTGTGTAGTAACAACACATGTATTATCATTAAAATGTACTTAAAGTATCAAAGTGAAAGCACCTGTATTGTCTATTACATTTACAATACTGATGCAAAAACGTGTAAGGAGCATTTTACTATTAAATCTACTCTGGGTGGAAGTAGTTTTGACTACGTTATACTGTATACAGTTAGATATTTTAGTCCAGTAGCAAAAAGCAAAGCATTCTGCCACCCATATCTGTATTCATATTTTGGTAATGGTGAATGGACTACTTATACTGTATAGCACCTTTCTAGTCTTCCACTCAAGACACTTGCAGACTACACATCCCAGTCACCCATTCATACACATTCATACGCTGACAATGAAGAAACTAGGAACTAATCACATTCACACATGCTCACACACTTGGAACAGCTATGGGGAGCAATTTGGGTGTTAGTATCAAAGATCATCTGATTAGTGAACATCCCGCTCTACATCCCGATCCCCAACATGCAACAAGGGGCCCCAGCTACAAGACTTTTGTAACATGCAAAGCCAAAAAAGTTTTGAACCCCCTGGATTAATCCTTTAAATCATAGTTACATCTTATAATGATATCATATTTTCTTTTATAAAATCTTTATTTGAAAATAGCTCTCATACTGTAGCTGTCAAATCAGTGTAATATATAAGTATCTAAAAAGTTGAATGTTCTACAAATTGTAGTTGGAGTAGAACTGCAAGTATCTCAAAGTTGTAATTAATGAAAGGTGATTTCTGCCTAAAACTGACTTGATCTCATTCTGGAGCTTCATAATATAATGATCTGAGCTCACGGGACAGCTAGGTTTCAAAGGACCATTACAACACAAAATGGGCATTGTCACCTGCCAAAAACGGGCATTTTTACTTGCCAAAAATTGATTGAAGGCCAAATGCAGTTAATGAAAGGTGAAGAAGGTGAGAAAAACTATGCAGAATATGAACAGCCCTTTCTTGTAAATTCACTTTTTCATTTTTATCATGCTGCGGCATGAGCCAACTATGAAATGGGAGGAAATAGTTGAGTCTGTTATAAGATGCTTGATGCATGTTTTCACATTTTGGTGTACCACAATGTGGAAATGAACCAACCCAGTATTTCAAATCTGCAGTCATGACAGCACCAGCAGTGCGGTTTTGAGGCCATGTGTCGTGAAAGCATGATTCATCGCTATGATTAACACAGAGAGGAGTGTTAGAGCTAAAGATGTGAAAAGACCTAAAATATTGAATGCATTTACACATTACATTACATTTACAACTTTTTAACCTGTATAGAAGTTCCTTTCAACAACTGCATTGCATTTCCAAGATATTTGGAAAACACTCTTCTGTGTCTCCAAGAAGGCACATAAATATCACCACATCAAAATCTGATTGATGTTTTGACACGTCCCAACTCTAAAAGTGATTTACAGATTTCAGATGAACTTTTACACACTATAACGTGTCATTCATTCATTTTAACACAAAGGAAAACACTGATATCTGTGGTCCTTCTGAGTAGTTATTGCAAACACACAGAGAATGAGATTCTTTTGTTATCAGTCAGATGGCATCATAGCCAACTGGTTGTGCACTGAAGTTTAGCTACAAACAAGGTCAACGTTCAAACAGAGTGTAGAAACAGGCTGGAAAATCCAAGGGGTACAGCAACATTCAAGATGGGGCTGCAGGAAAAAGAGATGATGAACCTACAGGATGAGCGGTTTACCTCCAGTTTACATTTGGTTTGGTTGTTATAGTTGCAGGTGTAGTATATTTGCATATCCCATGTTGACTTTGATTTCTTTCTGTAAAATACGTCTCTCTCTCTCTCTCTCTCTCTCTCTCTCTCTCTCTCTCTCTCTCTCTCTCTCTCTCTCTCTCTCTCTCTCTCTCTCTCTTTACAATGCTGCCACCCTCTGGCAGATGGCTTGTTAAGTCATGAGAATATGAGTTATCAGCTGTTTTGGAACATTTAGTATGATGGCAAAATGAGTGTCAGTGTCTACATTTTGCAAATTGTATATTGTTCCATTGTGGCAGTGGCCCTTTTGAGATTTATTTCCTTTGAGTTTGGATGAACCCCTAGAAGTAATTATCTTGTCATACTCCCGTTGACTCTGCCTTTCTGGCTTTTTTAACTTAGCTGCCTTGTCAACATAAAGTTCCACTCGGTAGTCCTGCAATCGTTCGGTGGAAAGTGAACTTTGAATGTACATTAAGGCAGCAGGCCTGTCAAACTGGTCCAAATATTTGTTGATCACAGTTCAGTTTGTATTTTGGGAAAGCCTTGAACCCAGTGGACCGTAAACATTCCTCGAATCGTTATATGATCAGACAACAAAATGAGCAACACTCTGGCAGTGTTAAGTGGCAACAGGGAAGAGGACCCACATACAGAGAATAACAGGCATGTTAAGTTTGATGGACTGGATGATCATGATTGTTGTGGAGGATTGAATTGTGAGATAATATTGTATTTTTTTAGTTCTGTTTTCTCTTGCAAGATTTATCATATAAAAATGAATGAATGATGAATGATCTTGTGAAAGACAAGAGTGATATGTTTTAAACTTAAATGTTAAGAGACTTTATTTGTAACTTTTACTGTTCATTTTTTGTTATAATTATTTATTTATTTTTAGTATTGGCCCCTGGACATCTTTACATTGTCAAATCTGGCCCTCCTTATAGAAAGTTTGGACACTCCTGGTCTTGTCTAATCTAACATTAGTTACTTCTCCCTGTGCGTGGCCGTGACACATATAATCCACTCCCTTGTCCACAAAACTGATGAAACATCCTGATCTTCCTTTATTCCTCTTTTGCTGATAGAAATGGCATGGCTAATCTACTCATTAGTTCTTCTTGAATGTCCACTTGCTGTCACAGTGATGGATGACAAACGTCACTTGTTAACCACCTTTGCAATTTTATCAGGGTTTTATTTTCATGTGTATTCTGAAAAACACAATACATGCTGATACAACTACACTGTCACTATTGCCACATGACTGTGTTCAAAACAGACAATTGGAAGTTGTTGTATGTATTTTATTTTAGTTGCTGCTGTTTTCAGTTTTCAAAGTGTATTATGTCTCTTTCAAAGTGCACAGGAAAGCCTTGTTCACATCCGATCGCAATCCTCCTGGTGCGAGCTTGACCACGATACTGACAGTTGGGTAGCCTGCCCTGCTGGTTTTTCAGTGTGCAGACAATAATGGGGAAAGGTTGGAGGCTTTTGGTCATATCCCCATATGGCTCTCCTGCTTGCTCACAGATAGCTTTGATATGGTTGGTGGTGGCTAGGATGAAAGTGTTGGTCTCCTTACACTCATTGCTATTGGTTTTGGAGATGCGTCTACTCCCAATCACAGAGTCACATCTGTTTTCACTCATCCGCCCATTGACATGCTGTTCTATGAACTTTCTGTAACGGGGAGTGATGCTTGCATCCTGAGAGAGCACGGTAGCAGAAAACAGCAGCAAACAAGCAACTGGGATCCTCATGATTCCTGGTGAAGGGAACGTGGAAAAACATTTTCTATTAGATAATTTATGACGCCGTCGGTGCAACATTTTATGTCATCTTCCTAAATGTTGAAATGTTCCATGTACCATATGTCCCATAAACTGTTTGCATAAATGGTTTTAAATAACGTAACATAACATAAATATATCACCTTGTTGAGGAAAGGACAGCAGAAATTCATACAAATATTGTATATAAGGATACATTAAGACATTACAAATCTAGTTTTTATAGATAAATCTTTGAAGCTAAAAGGCAACACAGCCATGAGATGAACTCTGACAACTGAATAATGAAGAGAGTGTAAAACAGAATGACTGACCTTTTGTCCTGTCAAAGTTATAACATATAAAGTTTACAATAAAAAGCCTATTTACCAGAATCACAACCACAGCGACACTGATGATTCCTGTAAACTGCTGATTATTTATAGATTTTGGCCTGAACTTTGTTCCAACAGCACAGTGGGAAGGGCATTCACATTGCAACCTTGTTAAGTCGGCCAGAGGGAAAAACTTTTTTAACTTTCGATAAAACTTTCCAGTGAACATGTCAAACGAGCACACAGCACGTAGCACAGGCCTAGTTTTCTAATATCAGAGCCCTTGTTCAGAGAAGTCACCATTAACAGTGAGACAGTCATAGTCATTCTTGTTATGGGATTTTCTATCCTTAGGTTACACAAGGTCACATGTGGGCCTTGAGGTCCTCAGCAGTGGTAGTTGCTTGGCTTTGTTTGAGAACAGCAGGTGTCAGCCTATCTCTGTGGTGTTACCTGTAGGGGCTTAAAGTCTATCCACCAGCATGAGTTCGGCACTTTGAGCGTGTCTCTATTTATTGAAGCTTCTCTTGGCCAAGCTTCAATAAATACTACAGTATAAGACATCAGTGGCTCCTGAAAACTTTCTTCCCTCCTGACCTCACCAGTGACCTTTGACTCCAGCAGTTAATCCACAACAATTCCAACCTTGATTGCAGATTCCATTTTTTTGGATAGAAGATATTTGGAAATCATCTGAAAAGGCACAGATATCACCTCTAAAAGTGGCTTCTGTGTCCCTGAATATGTCCATTTTACATTCATACATTTTTGGACAGAATGAAGAAAGAAGAGAAAAGAGCATTGCTATAAGAGCAGAAAAGGAGCCACATTTTAAAACATCATTCCCTTGGATTTATTGAACTGACAATCCATTGTGTATTTTTGATTTTTCATATGTCATAGATATGCCATTAAAGTTGTGTGTACTACTTTTTTATTCCCCATGTTGACTCTAGCAGCCACATTGGGCCTTTGGAATTTGATGTCATCATTTTTTATTAACACTAGACACACACACTGCACCCTCTCTATCACTCTCTTTACACTACTGCCATCTTTTGGTGAGAAGCAGATGTTTGATGATTTAACAAATTAAAATAGAAAAATCAAATAAAGCAAACAGGTTCTTACTGTTGGCTTTATTTGTAGGGAACGATGTGCATATTAGTCTAAATGATGCCATTTGTTGAACCATACCAGATTGCCTAAACTACATTTTGTTGCTTGTGTGATGCAGCTTTGTCAAGCTACCACATTCAGCTGTTTTACCTTCATGGTGTTTTCATTTCATCTTTTTGTACCTGAATTATTGTTCAGAAACAATTTTCAGAAATAATAAACTCAGCCACTTCTTTCATCTGTAGGCGTAGTACATTTACATGTGGCTTTGTGGGTTGTTTTGAAGGCAAGTGTGCAACTTTCCTTTGCAGAGCTGAATATAGACGATGCAAACTTGTCCAAAGTATCATATATTTCAATATTTTAACATATTTTAAATAATGAATACATTTACAGCATATAGATATCTCTATAAACCTCCATTATCTATGTTGAGATCCATAAATTAACCCACAAGAACCTGACACCAGTGTAACAAGCACATTGAATGTCCCAGACTCTTCTGTATAAAGCTTTTACTTCCCTTATTAAGCCCAATGTGGCATATATGTAACAACACAGATCTTTGGGAATAGAAAGTGTTATTCTGAAAAAAAAAAAAACTTTAGAAATGTGGTCCAATGTGGTCTGTGGTATAACCCACATAATTTTCCTTTAAGGATAAATGGGTCTGGGTTCTTATGGGTTAATTATACTGCTATTCAAATACAGGAAGTTAAACAGAGAAATAAAATATCTGACAGGTGGATGATGGACAAGGATGGTGCTAGATGCTGGCGGTATGAAGGAGGGGTGCTATCATAAAACTAGCCAGCAGCTTTTTGCATGACTTTTATCATAACCACCTGGCCCTGCACTTCTAACCACCAACATCCTGTGAATACAAGTAATGTCTGTTCTCAGCAGTGAAGTGGCCAGGTTGTGAGAAATGGTCAGCCACAACTTTTGCACATCAGCTGAGCTGCTGCATGTGGGTTTGCATGTGTCCTAGGCTAGGCCGAACACTGATGACTATATTTACATTTTTAAATTAATTAATGATACTGACGATATTCTGATGCACAAATGAAGGGCTTTAAAACGTGTTTGTACATACATAATTTACTCATGTACTCATGTTTGGGTTTAGGGGACAAACAAAAGATCTGAAAGTTTTTAACAAATACAAATATACAGAAAACTTGTCAAATGAATTCATTCAAAATAAATAATATTTGTATCATAATATTTGTAGTACTGCTCAACATAAATGACAAATTGTCTTTGCTGACTGATTCCTATTTGTAACCAACTGAACCACAACCCAGTAAGCTAATCATTTGCATGCACTTTATTCCTGAAATAAATACTCATAATCAGAAATACTGTTTTGATTATAGTTTGTATAATAAAACATACACAAATGTAATGTTATCAAATGAATTTTGTTTGACAAACGTACAGTATGTAAAGTACACATCAGCTGTTCAATTATTCACAATGGACAATGTTCTATTATAGTGCACAGGACAGCCATTCCAACAATTGATTCTAATTTTTTTGTTTTTGAGTTCTTTACCAACGTAATGACATTTGGTAGATGTAGCTTTTGCAATTTTCCAACAGACAACAACGTTAAAGGCGTTGAGGCTTTTGGTCATATCGCCATCCGGCACTCCCTTATTGACGCAGATGGATTTCACGGTTGGGATGTCAGCTTTGATGAATGTATTTATCTTCTTACATTTCTGTGTCTTGGTCGGGTTGATTTTTCTGACTCGCATTACTTCATCACACATATTGGCCCTCATCTCCTTGTAGATGTGCTGATTTTTGAAGTTCACGTAACTGGTGATGTCTTCACAGTTATTGAGCAAAGCTGCAGAGAGCAAAGCTGCAGAGAGCACCAGTAGCAGCAGACAGACAAACGGGACCCTCATGATTCCCTGGTGGAGAAAAGGCAGGAGAAACAGAACATTTATAACAACAACAACAACAACTAGTTGCAGTTAAAGCTGTACAGAACAAATCCAGGAAAGAAAAAAAAGAAGAAGCATAACATAAAAGTCCTGTATGAATACTTACTGACAGTAAGGAGCAATCAAAGATGGAAACCTTCAAATTGTAGAAAGGTGATGGCTTGGCTTTTTATTTTGTTCTTCCTGCAAAAAAAAAAACAAATGTAGTATTTAACATTTTGGTGCTTAATCTAATTTTGCAAATTTGTCATAAAAAGTATACTCACTTGTATCACAGCTCAGTGCAGGTGAAGTATCTTGAAGCTGCTGAATCTTTTATAGAGCTCGGGTTTGGTTTCTTGGTGTGTGAATTCCCCTCCCCTTCACATGTTCAATACATTGTCCAATCATAAATGACCACAACCTCAGCTTGTACTAACCTCATTCACTTTGCACACACAAATGCTGAACATCCTTGCTACATCACAACCTGCTTTAAGCAACCCTCTACCTCCCCTGCTGCTTTATCTATTAGAATGTGGGTAGGTGGGTGTTTTTGAAAGGTTTCTGAATATTTTTATATGTTTATCAATTAATCAGGTAGTGTGATGATTTCACCCTTGTGCTTTTTCTTTTCGTCTTATGGGATGCGACAGTAAAGCAAAAGTTAAAATACTAATTTAACATGCCTGAATTAAATCGATCGTTCAGCACCATGGACAGCACCACTGAGCCAGGCTGAACCAGAGTCTGGTTCTGGCTCAGTTTCATCCAGGCTTCTGTCAAAGACATTCTGGACCAGAAGCCCTGTAGGACTTTTGGAAGCACTTTTAACACCACCTCCAATGGGCTGATCAGTTTGGACTTCTGGCCTTTTTACTGCTGCTCAATCAGGATTCCAGCATACTTCAGGGCCTGGCTGATGATGTTGGGATGTCTGCAGGTTACAGTCATTCAGAGTTAGTTTTTAAAAAAACACTTCAAAGCAACACAGAGACATCACAACCACTGAACTTCAACTAATCACGAATGTGTGTCAAATATGACTCACTGAAAATGAGGAGGTGCGGCATCTGGAGAGCTGAGCAGCCTTCTGGGTTTCATACTCAATGTCCCTCATCTTCATGCTGTTGCTTACCTCCCACGCCTCAAAAAAGGAATGACATATGATAAGCAGATTTGACATAGTTACACAATAAATTAGGTAACAGGTGTAGAGTCTTTTCAGGATTGTGGTCTTACCAGCTCAAACAGCCTCAAACAGAAAACACAAGCTTCATCTTCACTGTTCCTCTCTTCCTCATTACAGACAGATTGGTGTGACATGAGCAGAGATGAGGTTGTAGGTAGGTAACTTAATGTACTCTCAGTGTCTCTTTGCTCTGCTCAACCAGAAGCTCACTCATATCTTCAGCAGTCCCCTCAGATGGGAGCTGGTTTTCCTGCTGAATCAGTGCAATCAGTGCAATCTGAACAACAAAGGATTGCATGTCTTAACGTACAGTACGTAAGTACAAGTACAAGACAAAATGTGTGAGACTTTACCTGCTATTTTAATTTAATTGAGACGTGAAAACTATAGTGGGTCTTACCATAGACTTATGGCAAGTGCCAGCAGATCTGCAGAGCCCGCTCATACATGGGTGTGTCAAACAACACCTGTGAAGGAAAGAAGATCATGTTGCTCATTGGTTTGTTATACAGAGGTTTAGATAGACAGACAGACAGGCAGACAGACAGACAGACAGACAGACAGATAGCTGTGTTAAGAAGTTAACCCGTGCTAAACATCTATACAAAAACTAAATGAAAAGTAGAAAGTCCAGTTAAAAGAGAGACTCTCAGCTCACTGTTGTTTTATAGTAGGAATACATTCTAGAATGCTTCTCTTCTAGAATGGCTCCAAAATTCTGTTCATGGCACAGATTTGGGTCAAAGGTCATCTGATTGACCAGGGAGGTCCAGGGGACATTATGGAGAATATAAATACAGATGTAAATGTCTGGATATGTGTGATAATGACCAGACGGATCAAAAATAATCATATGAAGTCCACAGCCTTCTTATTTATGCAATCAAATGCAGTGAGAATGAGCACCAGATCTGTCCAGGTGCCTGTCTGTCTGTGTCTGATTTTCAGTTTAATAAACAATGGCACAATGACATTGCTGACTAATATAAATAAAACAATATCATTATATTCTATATCATTTTTCCCACCCAGAGCAGTACTTCACATTAAAAGTCTTGGAATAAATTCATTTTGATTTTTTTACAAAATTAAAACAATAACCTGATCATTGTTTCGTATTTAAAATCTGAATTCACAAAATAACTACAGCTGTCAAAAACATACACTGGAGTAAAATTATGAAGTTGCTGTTTGCGAATTTGGTTGGATATAACTGAATTTGAAATTTTTATGTATGACATATTGTTAACCTTGACATGCCTTCAGAATGTATGTTTTAAGATGCCAGCCTGTCTGCTAATGCAGGTGCTTGGAGATCTTCCAGACTCCCCCCTTAACAGTGTTGTTAGAAAGTAACGCGTTAGAATACTCTAATTACTTTTTTTCGTGTAACTGTAACGGGTGTGTGTTCGGGGTATGAAGACACTGGACTCCAGCTCTGTTTCCTCTGCTCATTTATTCCCCTCACTGCAGAAAACAACAAAAACACAGTTGCGTCTGCAATTTTCTGCCGCACCTCCGCTCCCTCACTAGCATAACAGACGACTGTCAGGGCAGAGTTTTAGATCTCACAGAGAAACAATGCCACCTGGTGGCGAAAAGAACACAAAACATGGGGGGTGACGTAGCTTAACAAATACACATTTTTAACTTAAAAGAAAAACACATACCTGCAGAAAACAACAAAAACACAGTTGCGTCTGCAATTTTCTGCCGCACCTCCGCTCCTAAACAAACAAGCATGAAGCATGTTTACACTATGCTATGCTATGCTGCACAGATTGCATGGCAACGATGGGCCGAGTGGTGCACATCGCGCCAAAAAAAAGTAAAACTAAAACGTCTATAAAACTTATATTAATAGTCAAAACAACACAAAACTACATGGTAACATAACAGTGCACAACAGTAACCAATATGCATCGAAGATTACAACATAAATGGCTAAATTTCCAAAGAAAATAGTGCAATATTACAGCAGCATTTTTCCACACGACCTACCCTCACTAGCATAACAGACGACTGTGAGGGCGGAAGAAGGGGCTACAGAAGCCCAGGAGGTACAAAATAGGCGGCAGGTAATTTCCACACACACAAAAAGGAATTTATAGAATAATGGTAGATGAAAATAACTCATTGAGATAAAATTCACATATACTCAAAATAACCAAATTGATAAAACTTACAAATAGGAAATATTTAATAAGGCACATTTTTAACTAACATAACGTAACGCGTTAGTTTCCTGCGTTAAGTAATCAATAACTTCGTTATTCTTTTTTTTTTTTTTTTTAAAGTTATCGGTTGATTTAAGAATTTCTCCGGATAAGGAAAGAAAAATTCCGACTGCAGCCTGCTTTTTGTCAGACAGTGTTATGTGTCAGCGGAGGAGACGCCGAGTCCAACTGTTTTTCATTTACAGATACAGAAAGGTAGAGCCCTGTCTGTCCACAGTCCATGTACACTGAAATTGCTGAGTATCTTAAGACAGGTGTCCATATGATAAACAAGTCCCCCAGGATCAAGACAGTATTTCTGCGCTTCAATACCCCACCACCCTCCAGCGCACCAGTGGAGAGGCTTTTCAACCTCGGGAGTCTCGTTCTTACTCCTAAGTGAAATCGACTGTCGGACAGACGTTTCGACAATCTTCTTCTACGTTTTAATCACTACTTTGAAGAGTAAATTAACTTAGGCCTGTGACACTTGAATAGGTGAGTACAAGTTCACAATACAGGACAACCCCCCCCCCCCCCCCGTGAAGAGAAATTAGACCCAACAAATCGTCCATATAAACGTGAATATACAGTAATAAATAAATAGTAACATAAAGACAATTAGAACGAACATGAAAAAGTTTGATGTACACAAGTGATTTTGAAATCACCTGTCTGAGGAATTCCTGTGTTTGATTTGATTATTTTCCTTCTATCAGTCACTTCCATTGAGTTATTTATTTCATTCTTTTATTTGCTTTAATAGATTGTTGAAAGACAACAATCTATGCTGCACATTGTATTGGTTGCTTTAAATAAAAAAATGAACTCTGAGCTGAAGTCATATGAATCTCCCTCCATGTTTATCATCTCTCTCTCTCTCTCTTATCATCTCTCTCTCATGATTTCCAGCGCACGCACACATAATGATTTCACTGCATATCATCTCCCTGACACCAATGCGCTGGCATCGGTAGTCATGGAGACGGAAAGGGACGTGCGTGACTTAAGAGCTGCAGTTCTGCGGAAGTGCTCATTTGAACTTGGAATCGATACAAGTTAGGCTGCTGAGAAAGGTCTCTGTCGGAAAGCTGAAGTGGACTGGAAAAGTTCTCCTGCAAATCAAACTGTTGGATTGTGAGCTGAATAAAAACCATGAGAGAGAAAAAGGGGCAGGAAAAATCGACCTTCTGGAAATTGGCCTCTAACACAGCTCCTGTTTCGGAGCCCCTACTGAGCAGAGTCAGGCGGTGGATCTTTAAATTTACAAGTAAGACATTTTTTAATGTTGTGTCAAATTTCTGAAATAGTCTTCCTGAAACCTTTATGTGAGTTTCAGTTAAAAAATAACTTTCAGTTGTTGAATATATACACGCCATACTGTATACAGTCAATACAGTATGGAATTTTAACTGTTTTTTTTGATGACACAAAGTTTTTTATCGGTGTAAAATTGTTGTTAGATGTTAAAAAATGGACTGTATGACAACAATTGTGTAGTAATTTAAATATACTTCAAACATTATATTTGAGGCAACCAATGTTTAGGCTACACATTTATCGATAAAAAAAGGGGGAAAGATGGCGACCATTCTATTTTCAAATAATGCCCCAGAAAATACATTTCTCTCTGTCACCATAGAGACCATTGAGCATTTAGGGGCAAACTTGTTGTGATTTAATGCCAAATGTATACATTTAAAATTCAGTTGAATTTAATGGTCATATAAACATACAGGTGCAATCAGAGCACATTCAAAAAGTTTAAACTTTCACGTATGCTGAAAATGCAGCAGACAGATCAATATTGTTCTGACTGTTGCTTGTCTGTACTTTTAACCGATGGTCATTTGTCAAGAAGCACACATTGTTTTGAGGTTATGTCGGAGAAGCAACGTTGTTAATTGCGCATGTCATTGTAGGCTACCCACGATTTAGCGTGCGTAATGGTGCACGGAGTTCTGTGCACACCGATCAACGATTATCACAAGATATTGATATAATTATATAATTAATTATATAAATAATTAATTATTATATAATTATATAATTAATTAGCTTTTTTGTTTGTCAAATGAATTTCACTGAAAACCTTACTGTAGAGAGAGTTTTTAACAAAACCTGCAAAAAAAAAGCAAGTAAACAAAGACGTAATTTGAGCTGGATTATTGACAAGACATTATTAGATGTGTATTATTTATAGGATTTAAATCATTAATTTGTTAAATAGCAGAGCCACGTGATTATGCACATAAAAACCTGAACACTTATTAGCACTTACAGTTTACAGCTTGGCTGGGCGGTTCGTTTCCCCACAGCTCATCAGTAGATCCGGTAGTCATTAGGCATGTACAGTACCTTTGTTTGTCCAGCAGCTTGATTCCCCCCAGCACCTCTATCAATCTGGCAGTCTGGCAGAAATGAGCTGCCGGACAACCAAAGGTACTGTACATGCACAATGACAGCCGGATCAACGGATGAGCAGTGGAGAAAAGACCTGCCAGACAACCAAAGGTACCGTAAAGCAGTGGTCCCCAACCACCGGGCCGCGGACTGGTACCGGTCCGTCGATCAATTGGTACTGGGCCGCACAAGAAATAATTAATTATTTCTGTTTCATGTATTATCTGAGTATAGACGATCTTTTATTTTGAAAAACCTTTTATTTTGACAAATGATTCTCTCAGTGACGTCTGGGTCACTTTCACTAGCGATAGTGACTGGATGCATCACATGCCCAATGACTGCCAGATCAACTGAAGAGTTCTGGGGGAAGAAGCTGCCGGACAACAAAAGGTAGACATGTCCAATGGCTGCTGGATCAACTGATGAGCTGTGGGGAAATGAGCTGCTTGACAACCAAAGGTACTGTACATGCCAATGACTGCTGGATTGAAGGAGGCACTAGGGGAAAACGAGGTGCCAGACAACCAATAGTACTGTACATGTCCAATGACTGCCAGATCGACCGATAAGCTGTGGAGAAACGGGCTGCCTGACAACTGTCGACAATCAAAGGTACTGCTTTTTGACGTGACGCAGTCCATTACAGTGTCTTTAGTTGTCCGGCAGGTCTTTTCTCCACAGCTCATCTGTTGATCCGGCAATCATTGCGCATATAGAGTACATTTGGTTGTTCAGCAACACGTTTCTCCCCAGTGCCTTTGTCGATCCAGCAGTCAATAGGCATGTAAAGTATCTTTGGTTGTCCGGTAGCACGTAACCTTCCAACATCCAGTCTCCATCGATTCAGCAGTCATTGGGCAAGTACAGTACACTTTGTTGTCCGGCAGCACGTTTGCCTCCAGTCCCTCCGTCAATCTGGCAGTCATTACACTTAGCAGTTGTACAATTACATGTGTACAATTCCCCGATGAGGCACTGGAGGGAAATGTGTTGCCGGACAATATAAAGTAGCCTACGTGGCCATTGTCTGTCGGATCGACGGAGGTGTTGGAAGGTATTGTGCTGCCAGACAACCAAAGGTATTGTACATGCCCAATGACTGCCGGATCGACTGAAGAGTTCTGGGGGAAGAAGCTGCTGGACAACCAAAGGTACTGTACATGCCAATGACTGCTGGATTGAAGGAGGCACTATGGGAAAATGAGGTGCCAGACAACCAATAGTACTGTACATGCCCAATGACTGCCAGATCGACCGATAAGCTGTGGGGAAACGGGCTGCCTGACAACTGTCGACAATCAAAGGTACTGTGCATGCTCAACCTCTGCTGGATTGACAGAGACAGTGGCACATTTGGTTGTCCGGCAGCACATATTCCCTCAGTGGCTCTGTCGATCCAGCAGTCAGTGGGCATGTACAGTACCTTTGGTTATCTGGGACCTCGTTTTCCACCAGTGCCTCCGTTGATCCGGCAGTCATTGGGAATGTACAGTACCTTTGTTTGTCCAGCAGCACATTTCCCCCCAGTGCCTCATGGGGGGGTGTGCACATGTACACATGTAAGTGTACAACTGCTAAGACTACCAGATTAACGGAGGGACTTGAGGGAATCGAGCTGCCGGACAACCAAAGGTACTATAATGGGCAGCCGGACAACCAAAGGTACTGTACTTGCCCAATGACCGCCGGATAGACCGAAGAGCTCTGGGGAAACAAACTGCTGGACACCCAAAGGTACTGTGCATGCCCAATGACTTCCAGAACGACCAAGAGCTCAGGGGAAACAAACTGCTGGACAACCAAAGTTACAGTACATGCCCACTGACTGCCGGATCGACAACCAAAGGTACTCTGCATGCCCAATGACTTCTGGATTGACCAATGAGCTGTGGGGAAATGAGCTGTTGGACAACCAGAGGTATTGTATATGCCCAATGAATGTCGGATCAATGGAAGCGCTGGGGGGAAACGTACTGCGGGACAACCAAAGGTACTGTATATGCTCACTAATTCTTGACAGATTGACAAATTGGCTATGGGGAAAGGTGCTTCTGGCCTGTACAGTACCTTTGTTGTCTGGCAACCCATTACAGTACCTTTGGTTGTCCGGCAGGCCTTTTCTCCACTGCTCATCTGTCGATCCAGCAGTCATTGCGCATGTACAATACATTGGGTTGTCCAGCAGTATGTTTTCCCCCAGTGCCTCAGTCGATCCGGCAGACACTGGGCATGTACAGTACCTTTGGTTGTCCAGCAGCTTGTTTCCCCACAGCTCATCAGTCAATCCTGCAGTCACTGGGCATGTACAGTACCTTTGGTTGTCCAGAAGCACATTTCCCCCAAGCGTCTCCATCGATCTGGACGTCATTGGGCATGTATAGTACCTCTGGTTGTCCGGCAGCCCTTTATCTCCGAGCGCCTCCGTCCATCTGGCAGTCATTGTCTGGCAGCTTGTTTCCCCCCAGGGCCTCCATCGAAACCTTTGGTTGTCTGGCAGCTCGTTTCCCCAGAGCTCTTTGGTCATTGCATATGTACGCCTCATCGTCAATCCAGCAATCATTGGGCATGTACAGTACTTTTGGTTGTCCGGCAGCTTGTTTCCCACTCCGGCAGTCATTGGGCATGTACAGTAACTTTGGTTGTCCTACAGCTTGTTACCTCCCAGCGCCTCTGTCGATCCAGCAGTCACTGAGCATGTACAGTGCATTTGTTTGTCTGGCAGCACATTGCCCGACGCACATTTCCCCTCATGAGGCAGTAGGAGTGCCTCATAGGGGGGTTGTACATGCTGAATGACTGCAGGATCAACAGAGGCGCTGAAGGGAAACGAGCTGCTGGACAACTAAAGGTACTGTACATGCCCAATGACTGCCGGATTGACGATGAGGTGTATGCATATGCAATGACCAAAGAGCTCTGGGGAAATGAGCTGCCAGACAACAAAAGGTACGGTGCGTTAGAGGTCTGCATGGGACAGAATTTACAGTCCCGCTCCCGCAAAGAATTATCATTTTCAGTCCTGCTCCCGCCCGTGCCTGCCATATTTTGTCCCTATTCCCCCCGAAAATCCCACAAGATGCAGACATTATTTGTCACAAAATCTCTTTTAATTGGCTTGGGAAATTAAACGCGCTGAGCTTAGCTAAGCTCTCCACGGACCAATCCTTCACCTAGTGCACGTAGTGAGGTTGCACAGTGTCAAGCATTTCTGCCATGATCAGAGATCTCAAACACGGAAGAGCGGAAACGAATGGTCTGAAGCGTAAACCAGATTAGACCACCTCTGCAAATTTAGGCATCTTAAAATGTTTTCATTAATGCCAAATAAAATATCCAGCACAAATTATATATGATGACATAAACAGACATAAATTAATAATTTATACATTTTATTTTATACATGTTTTTAGTTTGCAGGACTGCAGCTTATACCTCTCCCGCCCACACCCGCACTGAGTTTTCAAAATTTGTTCCACGCCGTACTGCTTTGCGTCAGGTCCCACGGGACTCCCGCAGGAATACAGGGCTCTACTGTACATGCCCATTGACTGCTGAATCGACCTATGAGCTGTAGGTCCACAAGCTGCCGGACAACAAAAGGCACTGCACATGCCCAATGACTGCTGGATCGACAGAGGCTTATCAGTCTATCTGAGGAGCTCCAGATGTTTCAGAGGATTATTTCCCCAATTCAGATAACCTCACTATTGATACATAACTTTTTACTTAAATTTTTACTTTAAAAATTATCTTGCAGTGTACTACCAATAGAATAAAAAAACAAAACACAGTCATAAACATGAAGAAAGACCTAAATAGATCAAACGAAGTTGAAAAGTAGTAACTTAATCAATTCAATTTAAAATGTTAGAGGAAACACGGGTCACATGTTGCTGTCAAGGGTTTTATTAAGACTTAACAAAACGGGACATGTTCGGTCTCTCTTTATTTTCTGACATGCATCTGACAAAATTTATTTAAAGAATTTAAATTCTTCTGCTTGAATTTAAACCAACAGAGGGACTGAAAAATAAATAATTCTTTAACATTGCATTTTTGCAGCTGATTGAAAGTAAAAGGGACAATTTAAGGAAACCAGACAAAGTATACACGATGGCCCAAAAAATATTAAAAGGACAGTTCTCCCAAAACTCAACTTCCAGTTAACTTGAAAAAGTAGTTTGCTACTATTGTTCTGTGATTTTTTTGTCTAAATGAAAATGTCTCACAAAATGGCCTTGCTGTCAGAAGGGACATGAGTAAGAATGTATTTCAAACTTTGTGACATATATTTTGAGTTTTTACAGATGTACAAATAATGACAGAACAATGTAGCCAATGACACCAGGCAACAGTATAGAAAGTTTTCTCTGGACCTTTCATGAATAAAAAAAAGCTGAATGGGAATATCTGACCTCAAAAGGTCACGGGTCAAAGCAAAATAAAAAGAAGCACTAAGAAAGCATCTGCTTCTACAGAGCAACACAAAGTTTATTTCAGGGGAGCTGTTCTTTAAATATTCTGTTTTCTGTACTTTAAAAAACAAAAATCACAAATTAAGGACAAAGAGTGAAGGGAAACTTTTGGCTTCACATGTTTAAATGAATGATGGCCAGAATAAAACTGACATAAAAAAGAGAAAAGCTTATGATTTCTTGTTGATGTCTCAGCCACACAGACATCAGTGTCTCACATGGCCCCTTCTGCCTCACGTCTTGTTTCCCTCTGACTACCAGCCTCCTTTGCCTCCCTTTTTCTTCTTCTGTGGCGCCTTCTTGCGCGTGGCTCCCGAGGCTGCAGGTTTCTGCTGTCGAGGTGGAACCATGTTGCTGGCAGGGGCTGCAGATGAGCCGGATGCAGACCCTGGTCTGGGGGAGGTAGGGGGGCTACTGGCTGTCTTACTGGCATCCCTGGAACAAATGAAACGCCAAAGTTGGAGATCAGAGCTCAGCGTGAAGGAAAGGTTTCAGTCAAACCATTTAAACAAGATGAAACATGATGGAACGTTAGTCGTGGTCTGGAAAGTCTTATACCAAGTGTCTATTAAATCCTCCATGTACTATAAAAGAAATGTTAGAATTGTTTTAAAATGATTTGTTCTTTCCTTGAGACAGATAGGGAGCTAACTGCCCTCCGGTTCAAGCTCAGTATGAGAGTGGTGTTGATATTCTCATCCTGAAATGTCAAATTACTCCTTTAAGCTGCCAACAAAGGCTGATACTTCAAAGTATTTTATAACAACAAAATAAGCAGTCGACACCACCTCACTCCGAGGTGTATTCATCATCATTTCTGATTGTCCACCATATGGAATTCTATGTTGGCCGAGATAGAAAATAATTCTTATCCTAAATAACACACAAGCGGTTTGTTCTGCACAGCAGCTGGATACCTCTGCTGAGGATTAACTAGCAGGGAAACAAAAGAACAATCTCAGGTGCTTTTCTTCTATTAGTGCACTTGATTACTGGGTTTCAATTACAGAAAATTACACCCAGACAACTCCACTCGCAGGTCACATGCATGTGTTCACTCACAGTTCGGCTGAGGCTCCTGCCATTGCTCCCTGTGTGCCTTTTCCGATTTGCTCCTTCTTCTTCCCCTTCTTCTTGCCTCTGTAGTAGGAACGCTCCCTCATGGGAAGCCACCTCTCAGGGTCAGGGGTCGCTTTGGGGTCGCAGTTTTTGGGCAGTTTGCCTAAAAATACGATCAGGAGGAGTCACTTAAGAGTAGAGCTGAACTCAGCATAGTGTGAGTAAATAAATGAGACGGATCTGTGGTGAATAACCATCTACATAATATATAATCTTAAAGGCTTCAATAAGAAAGACTTCATCATTGCAACATTCTAAAATACAAGTCATGGGGTTATTGCATAGTAGGAAATAATCAATGTTGCTGCACTTCCTCCTGGTTGTCCACAGAGGTCACAAATGACCATTTACTCATAAGAGTAAAGCGTAAACCTAATATTTTCACAGAGGAAGTGTCATTTTCCCCCCTAATATTGACAGTTTATTTTGGTAGTAATCTGTCTCACAATAAATATTTAATTAATGACATACCTTTCTTTTTCTTCCTCTTCTTTTTGATGTCACCTTGGCTGTGAAAGAACATGCAAATATATGCTCAATATAATAAAACAAAAATTCAGGAAGACTTCTGAGCATTATAAAGTCAATGTGGAAGAGAGTGATGTGGGTTTACCCTTGTTCTTTGAGAACATTCTCTCCTGTGACCTTGGCAGCTTTTTTCCTGACATAGGTTGCTCCGTGGGAGTTCTCCAGCTCGTCCACATCCACATTGAAGGCCATTTTGTCTGCAGACGGTAGGTGTTTGCTGAGGCTGGAGTGGAACGCTAAGGATTTACTGTTTTCGCAATGAAATTTAAAATGTAGGACAGGGGATGTTAGGAATACAATACTGAACCAGAGAATGTGAAACAACCGTTTGAGGACGAGAACAAACAAACAAACAAAAAAGCTGCAGCTCTGTTCATTTCAGTAGGTCAAAGGATACGATTTGGCTTTATTTGTGTCCACCAGAGAATATGCAGAGATGAGTTGTGCCAGTGTGTGGATGTCGTTGGTGTTTTGCCTGTTTCAACAAAAAATAAAATTAAGCTTCATTTCAACAACTGGTGCACCAATCCTGACAAACACAGACTAACACACAACAAATGCACAGGTTAGAGCCAGCATATGCACACACAGATGTGCTACATAAAAGTTTATTTTCTCATTTTGTAATTTGTATTTTTGCTGCTCTATAAGAACTTTGTAATAATGTTTACCAAGCTCGACAAACATTTAAGCTACTTGACATAACGCTGGCAAGAACACAAAGGCAGTAGCTGTGAGATAACCTTTACAGAGAACATTATGTGTTTTTTCCCCCCCCACAAATACTCAACACATGTTAAACTGGGCTGTAACTCACTTCCACAGCTGCTCCAGATCACTAATGGCTTCTTTTTTCCGTCCGTACTTCAATTTGAAATTGGCAGCTTCCCGTACAAGTGCCAAGTGTGCAGCAGATCCGGGCTGTGGAGGAGGAAGAACACGCTGATTATAGCCTACAGCGGAAACCGATTCAGATGTCACAAACTGCTTCATTTGTTGGCTGGTCTATTCAGATGAAACTATCACCCACAGCCTTAACTACAGGAGGTGATTAGAAAGATTTGTTTTGAGATGTGACTCCATCTTTATTTTGACTTTCTTCTATGAAGCACTCAAATCTGTTTCTGCAGTTCCTTCAGAGTACCAGTCAAACAGTAAAAAGCATTGGTTCCACTGGACAGATGAGGATATCATGTTATATCACCCTGTAAACAAAATCTGATCAAACCTAAATGTCAGACACAAACCTGTTCAGACTGGTAATGCTCAATAGCTTGTTTGAAAACGTCGATAGCGCCGTCGATGTCTTCTTCATGGGAGTACATTGTTACCAGAGCTGAAACCTGAAGAGTCAATGTCAGATAGATGGATGATCAAGAGCAGACTAAAGTTCAACCAAAGAGTTCACACATATATTATAAACAGTTATCATTCATTGAGTATCCGGGTTGATTTTCATTTCTGACTTACCATTCCTGATTTGTGCTTGAACTCTTCGATGGACCTTAGGACATCACAAGCTTTTGTTACGTGACCTGAGGACAAAAAAAAAAAAGCATAAGCCTGAATAGCATGAAGAGACTACAAGCTGCATTTTGTTGTACAGCCATTTGTTTTGACAAATTAACCCTGTATCTTGTATAGTCAGTGTCAAAACAAGCCAGTACCTTGTACTAAATAGAGTTGTGCCATTGTCAGTTTGATGCCAGATGCACTCTCTGGATGTTGGTCTGAGAATTGCTGGAAATTAAAACAATAGTCAGTTAGCATTAGGGATGCACCGAAGCATCGGCTGAATATCGGCACTGGCACTTGGTCATGTCTACCTGAAGCAGCTCTATGGCCTTGCTATGCTGCTTCTCCCTGCACAGCTGAGCAACCTGGATGAGGACAGGCCGTGGGTGACCCGGATTCTGAGACTGAAGACTGGATGACAGTTTTCTGCACTGGTCAGCCTGTGGACAGCAACACAGCAACAAACCATGATCAGTAATGAAAAACTCTGGAAAATCCTCAACAATTACTGTTTTCATCTGAATCATAACAGATTTCTACCTGGTTAGTGTACATGGCCAGGAGAGCTTTGTTGAGGTCAATGGCCTGCAGCTGCTTCTTCGCCAGCTTGTACTCAACACCTTCAGCGTTTGTTAGCTTCACTTTTTTCTTTGAGTCAAACACGTTTGGTCCTATAAAAACGGATGAAGCATTAATTTAAACATTTGATCCAGATGACATTTTTGCTTCTTACATCTCTGGGTGGATGACAGTCAATTTTGAACGAACACCCACCTTGTTTATTGTAATGATGTTGTTGGCAGTCACAGCAAGCAGACCCACATCCGATGGCCTGTAATTAAGAGCAGACTAGTATTAACACATACTTCTGTTGAAGTACAGTTTGTGCATGGCTTTATTAGACTGCTAAAATTCAGAGCCCACATTCAAACTAGAATACAGCAACATTATTTCAAGCTGTGCTGCATTCCCATCCCGAGGGTTCATTCTGTGATGAACCCTGCACTCACTTGAGCTTGATGACCTGGTTGTAGAGCTGCAGTGCTTCATCTGTCCGACCTTGTAACTGCATGACATACGCCATCTGAGAATGGATGACGGCGAGCTCTGAGTCGATGTCTTCCTCAGTCACATCCTGAAGGACACAAGGGTATTAAAGCAAGGAATGGCTTGTTTAGGATAAAGATAAGATAAAAGGTAAAAACATTTTAAACAATTCATACTTTATAAGTTTGTAGTTTCTTGTACTGGCAACAGTTTTTTATGATGTATCGTCAAGTCAGACTACTTCCGGGAAATGAAACTGAAGATTTTGGTTTCTGCTCAGTAAGATTTAACTACAAAACTTCACTCTCCAGATAAAAAAAACAACAAGATTACTGCCTTCCATACTTGTTTATGCCTTTTTAAACCTTTCAGGCCTAAATCTGAAAATTCTGTAAATACATGCTCAGGAATCATCAACAATGCTTAATGCAACACTCACAGAATCGTCTGCCAATGAGACTCTGCAAAGCTCTGTAAAAGAAAACAAGCAGTTAATATGAAATTAAGAAATGAATAAAATAACTTGACAAAAGGTAGAACAGAGCAGGACTGACCCTCTGCCTGTCTGAGTTTATTGAGGGCCTCTGTGAACTGTCCTTGGCCAATCAGAGAGCAGGCAGCATTGTAACACAGCTCATACGTGGACTCGGGAAGACCTAAATCTTCCTGCAAATAATAAAAACATAAATAATATATATAAATAACACAGATTTTGATTCTACCACTTCAAACGTGCTTGGCCAAACAACAGTGGCAAAATGTTGTAGAGGAGGGCTTACCAACGGAGCTTCCTCCCACTGGCTCATAGAAGCCACCACAGCAGCCAGGTTGGTCTTCCTCTCCTCTTCATACTCATCCTGCGAGTTCCTGATCAGATCGGTGTAGACGGACTTGCAGTCATTGTAGCGCTCCAGTCTGTACAACTGGACAATGAAAAGAGAGATAGTTCCAATCAGCAAAACTCTTTAAAGCCTCATAAGAATAAATGTCAAAGACCACAAGATTCAGTGATTAAAAGGTTTTACTGGTCCACATCAACAAGGGATGGGCAGGAACACTGTCCTAATACCCTGAAAAACTATCCGTACAGCATCCAGCTACACTATGATTGCCCTAATGACCAGACAGCCTTACCACTTGACCGTAGAGCTCCTTCAGCTTGTCTGTTTGCTCAGGAGCACTTTCAATGGTCTTCAGGGCACTTTCTACTCGGTTCAGCCGGTATTCACAATACGCCTTTTCAAACACAACCTCACTGAGAAAGAAAGAAACAAAAATGAAATTTAATGAGGAGATTGTAACTGTAATTTATCAGCTATGTGTAAAAACATTAAACAAAAAAAAAATGAAATGAGAAATGGCATGGTTTCAACCAAGGATTATTTTCATTAACTAATATGTTGACTTGTCAGAGCTTCATCCTAGAGTGGAGCAGCCTTTCAGCTGATCACTGTGTTGTTTCAGGAGTAAAATTAAACTGTTGTTCAGTTTGGTGTAGATTTACCTGCCGAGCACTTTTGAATGAGTGTTCATGACATTCAGTGCCTCTTTGAAGCTGCCATTCTGAATAAGGCAAACAAGTTTACAGTGAAGGGCCGTCACATCATCCCTGTTTTCATGCAAAACTGCGACAGAAGAGGAGACACACACAACAGAAACAGTATTAGTCATACAGATTAAAGACACATATACTGTTGAAAATAGAAAATAAATAAATAAATAATTAATAGAAAAATCAACTCAGTGTTTCTACCACTTTGGTGACAGCTGACTGAAAGCTGATTAGCAGCCCACCATGATAAGTTAGCTGTAAGGCTAGGGACACGTCATTAATTAGAAACGGACGGCACATTTCTGGGGCGAAATATTACTTTACAATAAAATTTAAAAATTACAAAAGCCAGACAGCGTGGTAGCTATATCACTTAAGTGTACGATTACAAGCAGATGTGTAATACTAAGCTAAGTTGGTGCTCATGAGACTCGACAAGTAGCTGCTAACTGCTGTTAGCCTAGCCACATGCTAACAGCTGGTCGTGCAGTTGGCCCTAGCTTAGCCAGTGAACTCGGCTATCTGATGAGCTGTCTGTCTGCTGTACGGCAGCAGCTCCGGTTCCGTTTGAGAGTAACGATAACAGATATGAAGTCCTACTTTTAGTCAGAGCTTTCAGGGCTCTTGTGTAGTCGCCACTGTGTCCGCAGCGGTTCACTTCAGTCCACAGCGAAGCCACCGAGACCCCTCCGCTCGCCATCTTCGCTGAATGGGTTCAGAGGACGGCGGAAACAGAAGGTGTACACATCCGGGTGACATGAACAAGACTTGTATTTATTTCAAAATAGAATAAACACAAACTGGTGATTAGGCATGAAAGACGGTGTCGTTAGTGTTAATAAAAAATCTTAAAATGTATTTTCTGAGATATAAACAAGTTTAACGAATTCTCACTTAGCAAGCAAATGATGCCTTCACGTCTGAAGAGCGTTTTCTCCGTTATTTGACAAATTACAGTATTGTTTCATACTTAACGATATTTCGGAGTAAAATGTTGTACGTTTTCCTCCATTACATCTGAAAGGTAAGAATTTACACATGAAAATGAACATGAAACTATCTAACAATATAGAAAATCGTTCAAATGAATTAAACCCTGATGATCTGCAAAATTAAAATTCGTACTGCACATTTATGCATCGGTATTGGTAAACCAATAGCAATATAGCACTGTCAGGAGCTGTATCTAACTTTTGATATCAGAAATACGTTTTGCTTTAATTTGCTAACTAAGATTTTCTGTGTGACGAGGTCGTAATTGCGATATATCCGGTAGCACTTTAAGGCACCACCACAGGCAGGGTTGGAGGTTCGGTCGGACTCGAGAGCCGAGGAGGGGGGTACTGTTGTTATTCGTCAGGGCTTTTGTCCAGGAGAAATGGCCGGGATTAAAGGTAAGAAATGTCCACAATTCATTTTATTTATAAAGTATTTAAAATCCCGCTCAGTCCATATATCACCGTGTGAAAATAAGTCGAAGACCGATGGATGCGTTAACCGTGTCCAGCGAGCTAACGGTAACGTGAAGAAGTAGTTAGCCGCAGGGCCAGTGCACTCATTAGCATGAGCTGGACTGTCTTCATGTCTCTGACTAGAAACCGTCGTTACTTATCAACACAATTAAATACACATTCACTCCAGCTAGGCGACACACTGCCGCCCTGTAATGTTGCATCATGATACCGTCTTTAATGACAGTCCCTTATAGTAGTATAACAACGTAGTAGTTACCGTTATAATGCTAATGCTAGCCGCACCTGACTTTAGTAATTACACAGTCGCTGACTGAGGTGCTGTGCTTGCTGCAGCGTGGATTAATTGCTGTTAACAAGCTGCCACGCTCACTTTATCGCTATCAGAGTTCAGAGAGGGTTTAACACGAGCTCCCAACAGCACGACTTAGATAGCTAATGTAGCTGTTACACGTGAAATCAGCTGATTCATCACATGATAGCTACAGTAGCCAGGGGGCCCTGCCGCTACAATGTGCGTGTCTCGGGATAGACACGCACAGATTCAGAGAGAAACTCTGCCGTGACTCTGATGTCCTCCTCTCTGTCTCTCTCTCTCTCTTGTAGCTCTCATCAGCCTGTCCTTCGGAGGGGCTATTGGCCTCATGTTCCTCATGCTAGGATGTGCCCTCCCTGTGTACGAGTAAGTACCACCTCCACCACGCACCATGTGAGCCTGTTGATGTGTGTGAGGCACGCTGTTCACACTTGGCACTCAGCTGCATCTTTGGTGATCCCATCACAGGTTTATAGCTTTAGATACAGGAGTGAATGCATGGCTGGATTAGAGAGCAGAGCGTAAAAGACCTACAGGGTCCTTCATACACACCCTTCCACAGGAAACTTAGATAATTTTCCACTTTTGCAAACAATAAAATTACATTTTCCCCTGTTTTTCCAATTTTTCTTATTTCTAAGATGGAATATTGCATCGTCCCGTCCCGGTAATTTGTGTTATGGTATTTTCGGTTTACATTTTCCAAGACGATTAAAGGAATGTGATATCAATGTTGTTATTTCTGTAAGTCAACTTACAACAAGCTGTAAAACCAGTGTCACTCTCACCCAGCCTTGTCACAATGTTTCTGTTGCTATTGGATGTGGCTATTTAAGAAGAAGAAGACGTACCCATTGTTAATCCTTCAAACAAAGCTCTGATGGACTGAGACCTGTTTTAATCACTCAACTAATCTGAGATGCGGGCGGTAATTCAAAGGTCTGGAACCAGGCTAACATGTTAGCATGATATCAGCTGAAATAATGAAGGACTTAAAACTAAAGTAAAGCAGCACCCCCCATTTTCCTAAAGTAACTGTTTATAAAATTACCACAAACCAGTTGTCAAGCAATAAAGTTTTGGATTTTTTTTAATCCCTGATATTTTTATCCCTGTACCCTATATCCCTGAGATAAAAATGTAGCTCCTCCCTTGTAAAGAAGACATGTGAAGTTAGATAATGTGCTGAGAGCTGACCAGGGTTTGGTCCTTTATCCTCCATTTCACTTGACTGCATCCTGTATCATCACAGCAAGTGGATATTTATCTCCTTTTTTCTCGTTCTGCAGCAAATACTGGCCTTTGTTCCTCCTCTTCTTCTACATCCTCTCTCCCATCCCTTACTGCATCTCGCGGAGGGTGGTCGACGACACAGACTCAGCCAGCAACGCCTGCAAAGAGCTGGCCATCTTCCTCACGACGGGGATCGTTATTTCAGCCTTTGGCCTGCCCATCGTTTTCGCAAGAGCTGATGTAGTAAGTTACAGAATCTTCTCAGTGCAATGTACTGTGATGTCAAGAAGAACTGGCCAGAGGTGACCTACACGAGACTGAATGCTGGAAAATTAACAACCACTTGCAAAGCACCCCATCAGCCAACACAGCCAACACCACAGCCAGCCAGATAACCCCAGCTTGGCTTCGGTTACAGTTTGGTAGCTGGTTAACCAGCCAGCTGCAAGCATCAGTCTGTCTCACAACAGTAACCGACAAGTTAACCTGCAAACAGCAAGCCAGCCATTTTACCAGCCAGATCAGGCCCAGGAGTCTGGATGAATTAGCTGATGTATTTCACTGAAAACTGTGTTTTGTTATGTTAGAATATCACAATATATTTCGCGTGCTTTGCAGTGATGTCTGCTTTGACCTTGGGCCTGATGTTAGACTCTGTGTTGTAGTGGGTGCCGGTTGTTTGTTGATGTTAGCAGACTATTAACTATGTTTGTCTAATGCTAATGCTAAGCCAGGAGTGCACATTGTGGAGACTGTTGGGAAGCAGAGATGGACATCACATCCTGTATTCAAGGCTTATCGTTGCATTTGCACAGCAGGTCCATAAGCAGACAGTCTGATTTGTATGGACTAAGTAAAGAAAACTAGTGAGGCAATTAGTAAAGATTACTTAAAAATACTAATTACTACATAGCAGTGGAGCTGACAGACACAGCCCAGAACACAATTAGCATTTAGCTAATGCTTCCTGTTTTGTGTCCTGAATATGGAGCGTATGGAAAAGACTTGTTGTTGACTCCAACTTGATTTTGGCCTAAATATGTGCTGCATCTTGGCAGCACACAGCAGCATTTGTTAACCTGAATTATTAATGTGTTTGGTTTACAGATTGCCTGGGGGGCGTGTGCGCTCGTGCTAACGGGTAACGTAGTCATCTTCGCGACCATCCTGGGCTTCTTCGTGGTCTTCGGATCCAACGACGACTTCAGTTGGCAGCAGTGGTAAAACAGCAGAGAGGGGACCTTAGTCCTAACTGTTTTTATTAGCGTTACAATTATCATTATTATTATTATGGTATTACTGTTTGGTTCTTGTTGTTGTTATTTATATGATGACCGCCCATCCATAGACTCACAACAAACCAGTGCAATATTTTACTTTTACTTTATTTTTTACCGCCTGCATCATATTGAACTGACACAAGTAGGATGGAAAATGCTGACTCGCAGTTGGATTTGTTCTCATTTTTTGTTATGCTGTCTGACTCCTGTGTTTGTGAGTTTTCTCCATTTGTGTGTCCATTTTCATTTTGAGCGTTAGGTTAATTAGCACTGGTGAACAACTGCTTATGATATCTGTGAAAATATGTGGAAAAGGATCCAACTGAATGGTAAATAAGACTTAATCCGACCAAACTGGCAGGGTAGTGCCTGTCTGGGCTTCTTTCTCTATTTAGTAGAAGTGTTCTTCAAACGCAGAGCACAGATGGGTCTGCATTTCCAGTCTGAGTGCTGAGTTGAGTGAAAATCAGGAGAAAACCGATGGAAAACCTGCACGACACAAGCTCAGATTTCACCACTCAAGATGAGAATAAGCTCCATTTGGCATGGATCTTATTGACTGAAACTGTGTCAATTTTTAATGTTTGTCACAGTAAAATGTGAAAATACAGCTCATGCGATGTAGATTTTTAAAATTATTTCTCTGCTAATACAATGCTACCATTGCTAAGCTGCTAAAGTGAACAAATCTAGAAGACCAGTGTGTTTGTGGTAGAGAACTGGGCTGTTACTGCCACCGGCTCCTATTACATGTGTAAATGTGATTTAAATGAGTTGTCTGTCCAGCAGTGTAGTATGTTCTTTCTTTCTGTCGGGGGACCATGTTCACCATTTTTTATGTCTGCATTAATATAGGTAATTACACAAAGTAAGATGATTTTCAAGAGCAGCAGGATGCGAGGAGAGGATTCACTCAAACACTCCTACCATCACTGCAGAGATCAAACGAAACTGACTTGGTGATTTCCCAGGTGCCAACTGGATGCAGGCTGCTTATTCACCATGTTATTTTGCACATGATAGCTCTTACCTCACTTTTGAGTAAGCCTCACCTTGTCAGGTCAAGAAAGCATGAAAAGCCTATAGTAGCTGCCAGCTAGTGTAGGATTAGCTTAAAGACAGCAGCCTTGTTGGAAACACAGCCAGGCTAAGAACTGGGCTACTTATAATCAAGGCCCGGTCGGTCACTAACAGCCCTTAAGCTTTTAAATGTGACTCCTTCAAAATAAAAGAATCCGGAGTCCATGCTCAGTGTTAATGTCGTATTCCTCTCTAGAAGCGCATTGGGTCCAGATTTGGCGCTGTCACATTTCCTCACACCAGCATGATCACCATTAAAACGCCGTTATGTATTATTATTTGAAGTGTGTCTACATTCTCTGGCTTGCGTGAAGGAAATGTGTATATTGGTTTGTGTAATCTGCTGGCAGCTTTGAGATCAGCACAGCCTGCAGTCAGTCAGGTGAAGCTCTCCTGTCGGCTGTTTAACTGAATTAGTGGCGGCTGAATAAGGAACCTAGCATCTGCTGCCTTGTTGAAGTGCTGGTGTGTAAAACAGAGCGTTGAGTGATCAACATTCTTTTCAGTTTTTGTTTTTTGTTGGGGGGTGGGGGGGTGTTGATGGCTCAGTTTGAATATGTGCTCTCTGGAAGATGAAAAAGGATTGAAAGATGAAAATGAGTGATTTGTAATAGGACTGATGTACTATAATTGACTTGAAAGACAAGATTCTTTAGTTGTTAGGTGTAGTAGGCTAGCCCAGAAGATACTAAACCATGGATTTACATCAGTTAAGATTTCCAATGAAACATTTGCATTGACTTCAAGACCAGCTCTAAAGTTTTTGCTTCTAAAATACCATCGTATAATTTCCTCTTTCAGATTCCTTTCTTCCTGATTTTAAACCACATGAACAGTAAATGGAAGTCATTAAAGGAATACTTCAACGTTTTGGAATTAGATGAAGGAAGTTGATAGCACTCTTAAATGTGTGTGTTCACGGAGCTAGACCCGAGATGTCATTAGGTTAGCTTAGCATAAAGACTTGAAGCATGGGGAGACAGCTAGTTCAAAAATATGCCCAGTGACAACACAACAGGATTGCTGTTTACTCCTGCTTCCTGTCTTCATGCTAAGCTAATCACCTCTTGACTCTGCACTTGAAGCATGAACATGAAAATCTCATATAACTCTTGGGATGGAAGCATATGAGGAAAAAATGTTCAAGTATTTCTTTAAAGTGAACTGTAACAACTGGTCTACCCAGTTGTATTAACAGCTATAATTTATAAAGAACGTGAAGTGAAACTCTTACATCAACCACAATTCCTGTAGTATTTCCTTCATAAGTGAAAAACTGTGGCAAGACGGAAGCATTGGAAATCTGCCTCAGGCCTCATGGCTAGAAACACTAGCTGACATCGGGGTACTGCACATTGTCATTAACACTTCTCACTCAGCTCTAATATTTTTGAACGTTCTTGTCTGTTACGTGACTCTTCCAGAGATCACAACCTCAGTGAAGGCATTGATTGTATTAAAAGCACCATAACGATGGCAGCTTTTTAGCTACGGTTAAACATGTATTTAACTAAGTTACTGAATATTGAAAACTACTGACCTGATTTGTGCATATTATTCTGTAACACCACTTTGAATCTAATTGAACATGCTTGTGACAGTAGATTTACCCACTGGTGGTCAATGGATGGACAAGCAGGGTAACTCCATAGTGTTCCTGAGGCGTGAACATGTGTGTGACACTGTATGCATTTTAAGCTCAATTTGTCAAATGTTCTCTGACTTCCTGTTTTGTAGTCTGATTGACAGGATCTGGTGTATAGACTGGTTACTCTGTTAAGCTTTGTCTGGGAGAATATTGTATTTATTTATTTCACTGGACACTTCATGTCAATGTCCAACGCCATTTTTTATCTCCAACTTTTGTGTTCAAGAGGCAGAAGTCAGCATGGTGGTTTTCTTTTTTTTTTAATAAACGCCATTTTTGAACATCCTCTCCTTTGAATGACTACAAATGCATTTGCTTTACTGATATGACTGGATCAGATAAGCACAGCCACAGTCATTTCACAGAACTTCACAGGAAATAAGCTTAACTAATATTATCTGCATGGCCTAGTTAGTCCGTGTTGTTGGTGCCCTCAGGAAAATCAGCCCATTACTAGACAGAAAGAGTCAGACTTCAAATAGTGATCTTTCATGTTCAAGGGTCAGCTTGGTTTTCCTGCATGACATCACCAATTTATTAGATGATTTAACTACAAATACTACTTAGCAACTCTTTAAATCCTCTTTTTTAAGCATGCAAAAAGCACTATAGAAACATTCAGTTGTTCTCTATAATGTGGTTGTAATCAGATATAATTGCTTATTGATGTCAAGAACTATAACTCCTCTGGAGAACAGGAGTTTTGTCTTAGAAATCTCATAGGAGAAGTTAAATTGGAAAGTATTCTGACTTGTCCATTTTTGCACACAAACTACCATCAAACTACATACAAGAACCCATGATGAGAAAACAAATACATTTTTTTGGAAATGTTTGCACTTACATTCATTAAAAATATATACATGCAGTATATGAGGTAGGAAATTCAGATTTTCCTGACAGAAGACTGGAGGGAATAGCTGTGCTGTTGTCCCCCTCTGCTGGCATCAAATATGATTGTAGAAAAATGAGTGAAGTGAGAAAACAGCATCTCATTTATAGACATATTTGGCAGTATTCTGGTCCTTTACTTAAGTAAAAGTACTTTGTTACAAGAAAAAGTTAGGAAAAAGTAAGGTGTAGTAAAAGTATATAAGTATAATATATAGTAAATAAGTATAATCAGGAAAACTTAATGTTTGAAAGTAAAAGTACTCAATGCAGAATGTATTATACATTCATTGGATAATTATTACTCATGCATCAATATAAAATCTGCAGATTGATTGGTTGTTTGGTTTGTAAGAATTAAGACAATAGTGAGAAATGTTATTATCCAGATACACCTTCACAATGATTGAAAATAAATTACAATTCTTTAAGCAAAAAAGCAAGAAAAATGCTGATCTAAATAGTTATCTCAGTTAATCAACTAATTGTTTCTGTTGTTCTTGCATAATCTGTCGAGTAGTTTTAAGTTATAACAAAGCGTCACATTTCATGAGCTCTTTGTGTGTTTTTATGCATTTCAATTAAAATCTTGATTTGTAAAGTAACTAAAGCTGTCTGATAAATGTAGTCATGGAGTAAAAAGTACAATATTTTGACAGTATTTACCTCTGACACGTGGAGTAAATACTTAAAATTAGTATTAAGTACAGTACTTGAGTAAATGTACTAAGCTAAATTCCACCACCACAATCAGACAAAAATATGTGTTCTGTAGTTAAATTCTACATGCAAACAGCTCATACATAACACTAACACATCGGATACATAAAACACAAGCTGTGCTTTTAAATGCCAATGATTTTTCTCTATGAAAGCCCTTATGCAGTCCTTTATTCTTAAAGTCCTGAGGCTGTGGCTATAAAGATTCCTGCCTGCTAGACAAAACTTGCCTGACTTGGCTCTCTCCTGTTGCACTTGATGCCTTGAGGCTGGATTTTCAGAACTAATTTTGCATATAACGTCAGATCAGATCTTTAATTTGCGCATGAAACAAGGTTTCCCATTTTGTTCAGGCAGGAAGCCACACAGCAACACACCACATCAGACCTGAACACACACACACACACACACCAGAAGCATGCCATGTCTCTATGTTATGACAACAGCAGCTTGGATTAATGCTTAACTTGTCCTCTGAAGCGGCGTCTTCTTTAAGACACTTCACTGACAGGGCGAGTGAAATATGGCAGGAAAAGTGCACGCTGCGTCCTATCTGACCGTGTGGGACACACCCGCTCTGCCCTAAGGATCATGGGAATGTGGAGGACGCTTTAGATTGGAGAGTGCAGTTCAGACCCAGATGAGCATGAGGAGGTTTTTCCGAGCTAACAGGGAGGACGACTACAGTCAGATCCAGTATCTGACGGCCAAGTGCACCCGCCTGGCTCATGACAAAGGTAAGTCCAGGTGGTCAAGACTTTGACCTCTGAGAACAGTTACACAGATACACATTTACATTTTACTGTAGTATACAGGTCCAGTCTAGCATTCAGTGCCAGTAATCCGTGTGTGTTGTTACATGTCCTCTTCTAATTCACATTTATACCCAATAACTAATAACTAACTTAGCTTATCGCTGATTAGGAAGAGACGGAGTTACGCTGTTGGCTGGTGATTATCCAATACGCAGTGAGAGAGTAACGTAATCTAATGAAATGTAATGAGTAATCTAACTCAAGTAGTTTGGCATCTTGAAGTTCATGCTTCCTGCATCTTGCTGCATTTCTGAATGTATGTGAATCTGAATGCATGTTTAATTGCTATAGAAAAAACACAAACAACAAATACTAATGCTGCATGTTTACTGTAGACAGAAACATTGACTGAATTTTCTCTACATATTGTCCAAAGAAGATAATTGAACTTAACTTGGTTCAAAGGTCATGACTGTGAAGTGAAACTGTGCATCATTGACTGTAAAAGTGTGTCTCTGGTTTATTGCTTTAATATTGTCAGGGTTGATGGGGAAGAAATAATATTTAACAGAATTATCCTGTGACAACACCACACAGCCCATAATAACATCACTGAACATGTAATCAGATTAGATTTGAGGACCCTCCAGTGAAGCATGTCTGAAGGCGTAACAGCTGCTGTCTTTTAAAGTTATGGACACACAGCAGCTATTTTTTTTTTTTTTTTGCAAGTGTCTACGTGTCTATGAGTTGTGGGTTGTAGTTGTTTAATGAAAAGCTGGTGCATCTGAATATTTATGTAAAGGCCTCAAGAGGTTAGACTAGACAGTATGACAGTATGAGTTTTTAAAATGTTATTTATGACCCTGAGTACTCTACTAACATGTCAGTATGACCTACTGTGTGACAAAAAAGTGAATGTAAACATATTGAGAACATGGTGAGCCTTGTGACTGTCGGCATTACTAACAATGAAAAAAAGAAGTTGTAGCTGCAGCTGAATTAATTTAATTTCTCCAGTCTGAAGTATTTTCATCCCACTTTGCAAACATATTATGTTAAAAACAATCACACCATCATCATTTCCAGAGAATTTCATAATCATAGCACAGCGGTGCTGTTAAACATCAAGGGCTGGTTTTGCCAGCTGTGAACCATCATTTAAATTCACAATGTGCACACAAGATAAAAAAAAAAAAAATTATAACTGTCTGTTCTTTTTGACAAGAGTTTCTTTGTTAAGAACATATTTGTAACAGCAGTACATTTAATTAAAACCAAACAATAACACACAATATATAATAATAATAATAATAACAGACAGAGGAGAAAAGATGAGGATGCAAGAACAACAAATCAAAAATAAACAAAAACCCTCTTCAGCATTGACTGCGAGACAGTTTACTACTATGTCACAATATAACTTTATATATTTTATATGTATATATTATAATAGATAACAAATGTTTGTTACATGTATTGCTATGATGATAATAACATGAAAATATCTTGTTATAAAGTGAAAAATGCCTTGTTTTAACAATAAACTTGTCAGATTTAAGTTGACACTTCTTTTTCTTGCATAGCCGCAATATGCTGATGTTGCAGTGCCTCTAAACCTAAAAAAAAAGAAGGTTTTTGCCAGAATGTTAGTAGCTGACATCCAACCCTACATTTAAAGTGTTACGGTTTAAAATGTTATTTTATGCTGCGGGCAGTAGAAACTTTTTCATTCGATTTCACTAAACACATCCAAGTGGCACACATTCAGCAGATCTTGTGTTTTAATGAAAATCATGGTTTAGTGGTCGAACCTGACTTTGGCTGTGTTCTTTGTGGCTGCAGCACTGCTTGACAGGGAGTTCCTGCTGTCCAGAGACAGGGAGAGGAGGCTGCAGAATGAGCTGGAAGGTGTGACCGCCCAACTCCACCACCAGGAACAATTGAACATGGAGCTCAAGATGGGACAGGACCAACTCGTCAGCAAGCTCCACCAACAACAGGTGAACGGAGTATAAATGAAATGTCTGCCAAAGAAAGATAATCTCACGGAGCTGAAATATAATGGGTGGAGATATGTATCTATAATTATATTAGCTATTAAAGCTGTATTAAACAAGAGGAGTCCCACAGATCTGCTGTTGCTGTGTGCTACCTGCTCAGCAATAAACAGCCGATGGACAGAGTTAGAGACTGAACATCTGCAGCTAAAACTGGACAATACTTCTCATGTGAAAGAAAAGTAGGACGGAGAGCTACAACATGCGAGAGGCTAAGGATCTGTGCTCATGCTCAAACAGTCAGTTATGCCAATTTGTAGAGAATTTAGTGGAAGGCAATTAACAGATTTCCCAGAACACCACAAGATGAATTCAAACCAGTCACGGAGAGGGGATGTGGACAGACCATGGCTACCCATATGCATATACTTTGGCAATGCCCACTGTTAGATAACTTTTGGAGATAATTTTTTACCCCTGTTAAAGTAGCATCAGATGTTGAATTGGTAATAGACCATCTGGTGAAAATTCTTGTTGCGAAACTGATTGTACCTTTTACAAATATTAACTACTAACTGTGATTATTTCAGCTTCCTTTATGTTGAATTATTCACATATGCAGGACCTCATACATACTGTAACCCCTTAAAGGAAACTGACAACCTTTTTGATGTTAAAAACAAGGGCTGTGGAAATTACATTTTTTTTAAAAGCCAGCACTTTTTTAAGGAGTTGGTTTTGAGGAAAATGTAGCTCAGAGTCAGTTGAATGAATGATAATGTTAAACTCTGTATCTGCTAGAAGTGTACGTAGGCAACTGCTTGCTAAGAAGTTTACCATATTAACTCTAAGGTGATACGGTGTATCACTCCAAATATACTCCAACTCCAAATATAAAAATAATGACAAACTGTGAATATTATCTATCATCTAATAACAGCACTGGGAAGCATAATAAGCTAGCTAGTGTGTTAGCCTAAGCTGCTATTTGCTTATATGGGTAATTTAGACTCAAATGTTAGTGAGACTTTACTTTTTATACTTTAAGTTGCATTTAGTGATTCTCTTTCGCTTCATGGGGGCACTCACCACCAAAAGAGGAACATTCATGTCATCACTTAAAATAAACCCGGATTAGGTGGCTGTCCTTGGCGGAGATAGGTTACAACGCAATGTTAGCATTCATCCTCTCCATCCATCATTCACTCTTGCGTAGTTTAGGGCTCCACCACCTCCTGAGAAACATCTGGATCTCACCAGCTAGTGATGCTGGAAATGAATGGTGTTGTGTACAGTGGGTTTATCAGAGCTGTTTTTTTTGCTGAAATAGCTGCATACTTCTGCTGGAATAATGTTGCTGAGAGTGCTGAGACTGGACCAGACTGTAAATGTGCCATAAAACCAAACCTATTAGTTGCAAAAGGTCTAAAGCTGATAATTCTCTGTGGGTTCGTCACTATGAGCGACTCCTTTCACCAAATCCTGATTCTCAAAACAACAATCAGCTCTATTTTAACCTCAAACATTGGTTTGGCAATAAAAGACTGAGAAAGGAAATACTTACCTGAAGGCCAACTTCTATCCAATTCACAGTAATCTTTTTAAATTTGTGTCATTTCACCTTGTAGTGTTTAACCTCATTACAGTCCCCATCATTTAATCCACATAGCCATGACCATACCAGCAGGCCACCTATGCTGCAATACTGAAATTATACTAGAATTAGGCGACCAGTAAGTGCCAGTGTTAACATGCTGTGAAGGTCTTTTTTCTTGAGTTTTTGGCTCCTGGGTGCAGGTTCTGAGCTGTGAGCAGTTTAACTTTTATTTTTCCCCAGACTTAACTTCATTTGTGCGGCAAAAAATAGGCTGTTGTTTCATTTCACATTAGTTACCTTTTGACCTCTAAAATGTGTTGTGCGGCTCAAACCCCAGGTTGGGAACGCTGTTGTTGTGTTCCTGTTAGAAATCTGACGTTTCACCCAACAAGCACAATCTCTGCTTCACAGCAAAAAATGAGCAGCCTTTCTCAGTGGTATTTGTCAGGGATTTAGAGAGTGTGACTCACTCACTTTCCCCACATAGATTTGCCATAGCATCAGGTTTGGGCTTGTGAAAACCTCTTTGAACTATTGTATAGGTGTGTTTGTTATCACTTGTGCAGTCTGTACAAGGACATCTTAAAAGCTCAGGAAGTATTGAGTAATGTAAGATTCATAGGCACTGATAATATGTGTAAATTCATATCTATATCCGTGTTTTGGTGCATGTGCATTTATGTAAGCACGTAACAACATTCAGCATGAAATAAAGTAATAAACAATGAGATCCAAGAGAATATGGTTGTGTAAAAACATTCTGTAAAAGCTATGCATGCATGAATATACTTATCTGTACATGTGTGTAGATGAGGATGTGTGTATGTACTTCCGTGTTTTTCTGCAGTACCTGGTGGACTTGCTGCAGCAGCGTGTGGTCCTGCTCGTGAAGGAGAGCTCCCGAGATGAGGAGCTGCTGCGGCAGGTCGGCTCAGAGCTGTTGTGTCTGCAGAGCTCTGAGGTGAAGCTGGAGGGCCTGGTGGAGGAACTGCATGCTGAGGCCCATCGCAGAGCTGTGGTGGCAAAGGGCCTCCAGGCAGAGCTGCAGGCTGAGGCCCAGCATAGAGCTGTGCTAACAGAGAGCCTGAAGACAGAGCTGTGCAGGTATGGTGCAGACACAGCGCACAACGTTGCATGAAATTTCTGTTTATACAACATCTGCATGGTCACTGTGCTGAGGTGAAAAGCTCAATCAGAAAAATCACAAATCACAAATTATAAGAAAACAAATAGACTGTAAATCGACTAGTTGGACAGTAGTAGGCTGACTGAGGTCGTCAGTGTGGAGTCTGGGAGGTTGAGGTGCTTTAAAGGACCATCGTGTAAGATTTCATGGCATCTAGCAGTGAAGTTGCAGATTGCAATCAACTGAATAGCACTGACCTCACCCTCTCCTTCCAAGTGCGTGAGAGAAAGCAACCTCTTTTAGTTCAGCCAGTGCACTGCTGTCGGCTCCAGAAAATGATCAGCTTGGAAGGCTGGCAGTTGAAGCTGGGTCCACGGAGAAACTGTAAACTGGGTGTAGAATTATGTGACGATCACTGTCAGGATGGACTGAACCTCTTCCTCTGGGGTGTGGGTATATGCCATTTCGCTTTAGAATGCTGGCGTAGTTATTCTCTAAGCTGATGGGTGGTGTGTGCACCACATGTGCAACCTACTAAAAGGTGCTGATTGCAACATTATGAAAGGTTTCTTTGGTTTCTTCATTCAGGGCTACTGTAGAAACATGGCAATGCTACATGGTGGACTCCGTGGATGAATGAGAGAACTGGATACAGTATTGGCTCTGTTTTGCTGCTCAGTTTGATTTGCAAGCATAAAATTATTCAGACCTTTTGCCCATGCTTCCACACTGTGTCAAGCATAGAGCAGGCACACCAGAGGACTTCTGCCGACCAAGCCACAAACCTCTGGTTTAGCCATCGACCAACCTGAACAGGAAGAACGAGATTGAATCATGTGGCTATTCTATGCTTTTTGCACGTTATGAAGATGATACTAAAATGATAGTACACAACTGTTCAGTTGAAAGTATAGCACAATCCCTTTCTGTGCTTCAGACCAGGGCCTGTTACAGCTCTGATTTGTGGAGGAAATTCCTGAAAAAATAGTTGTGGTAAACTGTGGTCCTCCTTATTTTCTTACCCACGTTGAATTGTTGATGGTTCGATTTAAACACATTCCTCCGTGCTCCACCCAGCTGTCAAAACTGAACAGAATGCAAAAAATGAGCATCAGCCTAGATAAGCTGCAGGCTAAGAAGAGAAATATTCTAAACATTCAAAAAACATTGCCATGTCCAGCAAACTGAGGCCAAGTGAAGCTGTCACCAGCTGCTCTGCAAACCCACAGAGAAGAACCTCAACCTCCAACTGTTGTCTCAAGCCTTAATAAAAGCATCGAGTCTGATGTGCGATTTGAAGTCAGCAGAAAATCGTCCTCCGGGCAGTGCTGTGCCTCAGTCTGCTTGACTTTAAATCCCTGTAGGACGTCGGATTAATGTCAGAATATGTTGTCACATTATGATTCCATGTCAGAAGATGAACATTAACAGAGGTTTATCGTTAGATTTTTACATTCTTATTGACATTAATATTGAATGCACTGATATAACTGTGAAAATGAATCTCATTTGCATAAAATGAAGGGTTGAAAAAAGAAATCTCAATCTATTGAAGAAACACCTGCAAAAACAAAAGAAACATTATTTTAGTTAAGCACAATCAAAGCACCAAACAGTCATACGGTGCACTTAATCACACACATCATTTTACTATTGTTGTTGTATTTGTCACCAACAGTAAGACGATGGAGCTGGAGGAGCTACAAGACACCAACAAAACGTTGATAAAGGAGCTGCAGGATTTACGCAGAGCTCATCAGAAGGAGGTAAGAGAACAGAAGTTTATGATACAGAAGCAAACGCAGGCTTTGCCTCATTTGCGCCTGTGAGGAACAAGTCACTGCAGAGCTAGTTAGAGCAACACTGAAGTGTAGCTCCACAAATCAAGACGAACATTTTCTGTGAATGTGCTGACAGTCAAAGCAGAAAAAAAATAAAATAGGTATCAACAAATCAAAATGTTTTTAATTTGAGTGCATCTCTTGATTTTCAATATCAGTGAATCTGCTGATTATTTTCCTGATTGGTTTAGTACATTAAATGCCAAATTCTTTGTATTCAAACTGCTTGACGGATATTCTCCTTAACTATTATAGAAGGCAAACCAGTTAAGTAATTGTTTTACTTGAAATGATTTACTGATTATGAAAGTTGTTGCTCTTTAATTTTCTGTCAATCGACTAAGTTATCATCACTTTCAGATCTATTAAAAAGACACTAAATTAGAAAAAAAATATTATTAGGATAAATTATTGCCTTAATACATACATCAATGATTTTCATTTGTTCAGTATGAAATGGCAGTTTATTTAAGAACCTGAATTCAGGTCACTTAGAGATTGACAGTGCTGATACATAGATGACAGTAGTAGTATCAAAATATACTCAATGTACCAAAAGTAAATGCACTCATAATGCAGAATGACCCATTTCAGAATAATATATATCACTGGAATATAATTTGTGTGTAATTTTAACTACTGTATATACTGCCAGACAGCTTAATGCCTAATTGTACATCATTATTTATTAGTTGACATATATTCTGCATAAGTAATCTGAGGATATCCCAGAGAATATTCCAAAAAATAAAATGATGCTTTGAAAGGGATCTGTTGCTCACTGGGTGTAATGTGACTTTTGTCCACCAGATGTCAGACTTGGACACTTTGTTCAAAGCTGCTTTGGCCTTTTGTGGTTGAGAATAAATAGATAAATAATGGACTTTTAACGGTTTCATAATGCATGCGAAATATTTCTTTTTGTCAAGTGTGCAGCCCACCCCTCCACAAATAATGCAGCACAACATCAGCCCTGCTGCCAGCGCCTCCAATCAGAAGTAATGGATTAACACTGCTCATGCTTTTCTCAGGCTAGTTTCGGTCAATGCGTCAGCAAGCCAGTTAAAAACAGTGAGACAACAAGTCTGCTCTTGGATTCTGAACAATTAATTTCATGAAACATAAAACCTCGAGGTTCATATTTATGTACCGTGTCCAAATTTTAAAAACTACAACCACCCCAGAGAACACACTAACTCAGATGTTGCTGGCAGAGGGTTTGTACTAATGTGTGTGGAGTCCGGGCATTACTGAAACATTCCTACATACTGTCATTATTTTATTTACACTTGGCCTCAAAGACTCACTCCCTTACTGGCCCCTGTTTCAACCAGTCCATCAAACAGCAAACAATCCAGGTCTACAATTATCTCTCCTACGAGACAGCTGCACGAGTCCAAGAGAACAAAACAACAGACCGCCCTGTCAGTGAGGAACTTAATGAGAACATTTATTTGTGGTAGATCAAGTCAGTGAATTATTTTGAAAGTCCTGGGAGTCGGAGATTAAATCCAACTCCGTTGCATTCGCTCATCTTTCCAGATGACGGCAGTGAGTTCAACAGTCCCCGCCATCAGTCACACACCACAATCAACCTCGTGATTTCCTGCTTTCTCATTGTCTTGATCTCATCCTGGTTGAGATAAAGGGGAGGATTTAAGTGATGTTGTCTTGTCTTTGAGGTGAGCGAACTGCAGCTGCAGAATGAGGGGAGTCTTGGGAGAACTACAGGAGACAGCAGAGCAGTTTTGAGTGGCTCTGTCAGCAGCAGCGCTACTGGATGTGCTGTGTGAAGAGGTGTGTATTTTCTCCCTGAGCTTGATGCAACTGAACTGAGGACATTAAAGTGTCTGAGAAACAGACTTTCATAATTAATGATATGGAGCAGATAATTAGCAGGCGACTTCACACGAGAGGTTTCTAAATTTGTGTTTTGTCAGTGCTCTTCTTACTGGGCTGAGCTTAAGCAAAAGATGTAGTTTGGTTTATAAAGGTGCGCACAAAATGTTGTCTGCTGATGATTGAAATCTATCTGACGTGACTGGAGCAGAAGTTTTTCACAAATGACATAATGTATTAAAAGTTTTAGTCACGTCCTTCCTGACAGATCTGACATATCCTCAGAAGTTATGGTACCAAGATGGCAAGACATCACTGACAGGCAACCAAACTGAAACCCTTACCTCAAATAAAACATTTAGGATAATGTAAGCACACAAAATACACAACAAAGGGCCAACGTTTTTTTCTTGATATTTTTAAAGCAGATATGTTACATACTTCAGGGATTAGTTAGTATCTGCTTATTTTCTTTCTTGGTTGCTTGGTGACTTTTTTCATATGTAAAAAAAAAAAAACGGATAAAATGTGTTAGGAGGCAGATGACGCTATGCTAAGCTAACTCAAGGCTATCCACTCTGATAGGTGATAGCACGTTTCACTTTGTTCTCCAAGAAACGGGGATGAAAATATTGAAGTTGCAAATATTAAAGAGACCAAAATCATTATCCAAAGACGTGCTGAAAGGAGAGTTAATCAGGTGGAGCGAGAAAGTCATAAGGTCACTTGTGTGACTCTGGGTGTGTAGTCTTTCTAATTATGCATCTTCACTTAAACTTAAACCTTTTTTACAGCAAATTGTAAATGGACAAACATCATATGTGTAATTCATTGCAAATTTTACATGGGTTAAAAACAACAACAACAACACATGTGTGTTGCTATTGATGGATTAAGATCCCATGGTGGTCCACTAGAAGGGGAGGGCCTCTGTTTCACATCTCTATGTGTACTTTGGATATGCATTATATGTGTTTGTTGATGAGGGACACAAACATTAGCATTGAATATACCGTGACACAATAACAACTCTGTAGAAAAGTTTGCTAAGAGGCATTAACTTCCCCAACAGATAGTGAAATGTAAGTGTAAGTAACAGAGCTGCATAAGATACATATTTTCAGACCTGCTTCTCGCTAGCAAATAGTGTTAATCTGATTCTGGGAAGCAACCATCCTACAGACCTCCATATGTAGCTTCAACATCTGAGTTCACTTAAATGAGAGGATGAAGAATCACCCTCTGCAGGAGTATAAAATCCAGGCTGCAGGAATTTTACAAATATATGTCATCGTCTAAATCTTTTTGTAATCACTGAGCTGGTCACTGTGTGTAAACAAATCCATTTCTACAGATTCAAAGACTCTCTGATGGAGGAAAGAGAAACTCTGCTGCAACAGGTCAGCATGTTGGAGAAGAAGGCCAAGAAGCTGGGGCGATTGCACGATGACAGTCCCATGCAGAGCGTCTTCTGTCCCCTACAGGACACTACATGCTGTGACAGGTAAAGGAGAAATAAAGTACATCAGGCAGACGGATATATAGATATATGGATGCAACACACAGTATATATATCACTTTGACAAAGCCATACATCTTTTACTAGAAATCAGCTCTGGAGTGTTTTAAAAACACTCCCACTGGATACGAAATAAAGAAAACAAAATTCCTCTTCATCTCCCATCATTTTTATACATTTTCCACTTTGGCCCACCCTTACATACTTTCCAGTACAATATGAATTTACAACACGACTAAGATGCCTTTCTTTTGAAGCAGTATAACATCGTCGGATGCCGATGCAGAGGCTGACCTGGAGTCTCAGGTGGAGAAGTCAAACACACTGTATGAGGAGCTCTTTAACCAGGTACCAGGTTTAATGTTACTACCCAATAGATTTTTATATGGTCATGTGCTTCACGGTGTTCGCAAACCTTTTGAAATGAAATCTTGTCGCAGCTTTAATGCTCAGTGTTTTGAAATCTTTGGGTGGGAGACATGCAAACCTCAGAGGTGAAATATTAGAGACTTATTAGGGAGGGCTAATATTCATTTGAGTATCGTTGCCAAGCCCCAGAGGAGTTGCAGTGCTGTCAGTTCTTCCAGAAATTAGAGGTACCTCTTGAACAAGGGGCGGCTAAGCGCCTTCTGCAGACTGTTAAAAGTAAAGAGGCCTTTGAGGGTACCTGTAGGGGGGTCACTGAAAAACTCTTTGGCAACCAAACATGGAGCCATTACGGTTCAGCTCTCCTGAACTTAAATAAATCCCTCATATGTGTAAATAATAATTATTTTCATTATCGAATAATCTGCCTGTTATTTTCTCTCTTACTTGATTAATATTTTTGTCTATGAAATGTCGGGGAAATACTGAAAAAGCCTGTTTCCCACAGATCCAAGAAGATGTATTCAAATTGCTTGTTTTATTTGAATAGCAGTCCAAAACCCCAAGATATTCAGTATTCACTATCGCACATGACAAAGAAAAGAATCAAATCCTCACATATGAGAAGTTGGAAGCAGAAATGTTTGACTTTATGCTGAAATAACCAAAAAACAAAACCTATAATCGATTTTGAAAATAGTTCAGACTAATTTTCTTCCAACCAATTTAGTATGGTTATAAAATGTTTATATATTGTTCTGATATGAAGTTCTGAAACCTCCGTAACCTTTATTTAAGAGTGACAACGCCATATTAAAACATTTCTGGATCAAAGACAAAGACTGATCTGAGACTGAAATAGAAGACATCCAAAACACAGGGCTAATATTCATCTGGGCGCGACTGCCAGTCGCTACGGGGTTGTCATACAGCCAGAATCAGAAACTTCATGGCACTGGAGTCTCATCTTTGTTTTGTCTTTTAAAGGTTTCTTTAAAGCCTTGATACAATCATTGTATGACCGCAGAATGTTCCTTAAAAACCAGACCCAACGAAATAACACTGATAGTATGTCTTCTCCGTAAGAGTTTTTGAGGAGGTATATAAATGTCACATTTCTACTGAACATTATGATATTTTAATACCAGCGATATTTCAAATGATGATGTAAAAACAGCAACTTTACTGTTAAAGTTCACATCTCACCATTTTCATAGTGTCATTCTTGGCTGCTGCCGTTTTCTGCGAAAATCTCTTAAAGCAACTGTACAATACCTGCTCAACAGTTAATAGTTATTGCAGTGCTGTTTGAAATTAATCCAATGTGTCCCTTTCTGGAGAGGACAACCGCTCCCCTCGTTTATTTATTGTACTATCGGACACAGTTCATTTACATTTTAGAAGGGACCTCTAATATCTTTGGAATGATCACTTAATTGTTTTAAATCTCTGGATCAGAGAGGACAATTCAGATCTCAGGGAATGAAATATTAGAAATCCAAACACAGGCCTAATATTCATCTGGGTACAGCTGCCAGTCGGCAGTGGTCTTGTTGCAGTGCCAGGATTTTTTTTTTCCTCCAGGCTAATTAAATCCTCATCAGTGCTTTCGTCTGTCTGCTGCGTATTGTAAGAAGGACATACAACTTCATACAATGTTCAGCAGTAATGCAGAGTGTGCGACGTTGGAAGACATTGCTATGTCACCTAACAGACACTAGGGGGCACATAGGCCAACTATGAATATAGCCTATTACTTAATTTGTGTATTTAAATTTTTCTACAATATGAGACATTCAAGTCTTTATTGCCTAAAACTTCTTTATAGGGACGACGTGATACTAAGCAGTTTGTTTGCGATTCTTTCCGTGTTAGCTTTAGTTTGAAGTACTGATAATATCTTACGACTGTTCTTGTGAAATTTGTCTTTACTTTGTTATTGTAATGTAAAGTGGGATGATCGGTGTCTTTTTTTCAGCTGATAACAGACCTTCGATGTAACTGAGCCATTCAAAACAGTTTAAAGTGATTTGACCCTTTCTAAAAAATCTACAGTTTTCAATAAAAATGAAAGATCGGTCCAGTATATTACAACTTGAGCTCTTTATTTTTGTATTTTTCTGGCAATTTACTATCAGTATAATAATATTGTTCTCATGAAGGTCATTGTGGGATCAGAAATGTAGCGACTTATCGTAAGAAGTCAAGATAGTGGCAAAACTGGATCTTTGGTTTTGAACATGCTCACTTTGGTTTTGCCTTTGAGATGTCCGTCTTTTTGCGATGTCATCATGTTGCTAATCTCAGCCATTACTTCACTGTTGAGTAACATGTTATCATAACTGAAATGATGGCTGCTAGAAAACTTCAAATAGTGGAATAGATGGATAAATGAATTGCCAAGAATTACATCTGAATTCAAATGCTTCTTGTAAGTAAACAAGCTTTTGGAGGGTTATTTGATGGCTTTATAGAATAAATAGAGAGGGATCCTCGGTATGACGGTTTATTAATGAATGTTTAGGGTAAGTAAAATAAGTAATGTAGCTGCCTTGGGTTTTTGAAAAGATCCTCTACCTTTAGACAAGTTCAGCCTTTTAAAATCTCTGGATCAGTGACAAGTGCAAATCTCAGGGGTTGGGAAATAGAAATTCAAAACACAGAGATATTCATCTGAGGACGGCTGCCAGTCCCCCGTGGACTTGCAGGGCTGCCAGGACATCCATAAAGCTGATACTTCATGGGCACTGGAGCCTAATCAGTGTTTTAGTTTTTCTGTCTGTCTGCTTTAAAAAGTTAGAGGGCTTTGAGGAACTTTTGATTGCAAAGCCATTTTGCAATCAAACTGGAACCCCACAATGTCCCACAAAGAACTCCTTCAGGAAGCGTTCACAAATCCTGACAGGACCGCAAATGCTTTATCCTCCTGGAGGATTTTTCTTTATAGTGAAGAACCCAAAAGGTGCTCACTTTGGGATATTTAAAAGCTCCACACATCTTCAGAGTGACAAGTTCAGTGTTTTAAAATCTGTGGATAAGAGGAAGCCTGACAGACAGAACATAAGGCTGATACTCGTGTGCTGCCAGTCCCCAGAGGAGCTGCTGTGCTGCCAAAACCTTGAGAGATTGCTGATATTTTCTGGGCACCGGAGTCACATCAGGCCTTTTTCTCTGTCTGTCCGTCTGTCTGCTGCTTGCACATGGCTTCCGCCCAAGCCGCCCGGGTCCTCATCCAAAGCAGCAGAGAGATGACTAATAATGACTGGAGGGAGGTGATTGCCTCTGTGCTTCATTCCCTTCACCTCTCACAGGCTCTGCAATGCATTTCTTGGGATAATTATTCTGATTGAGTGCAGATGATGCAGGGTGCTTTTTTTTTCAGCCCCTGCAGAGCTCAGGGAGGGAGGAAATGTAGCTGGAGGAGCGGGGATCACCGGAGATACGGAGGAAACAACTATGATAAAACACATTCATTAGCTTTGACATAATTTATATAAACTGTAGATTCACGCTCTTTAGACATGAGTATCATTCTTAGCTGCCAAAGAGATAAAAATCCAAATAAGACAAGGGAGTGGGATTCCAGTAAGCAGACACAAGACATCTACTATGTATCGGGGATTTAACTAGATTTGGTTCAAAAGTGTTTTGTGTGTAGTTTACAACTTATTCAAAGAGCATTTTCATTTACTCTTTCAGCATGAGTTAGGACCAGGCATTAAAATGCTGTTAAAGCTGCAGGTTAATTACATTAGCCCATCGTATACCTCCATTAATTGGCAAGACTTTGCTGGGCGTTAAATCCAACTGCTTTCCCCATCAGTAGACTTTACACTACTCTGGCCTGTCCCCCAAACATTACAACGACCAGAGTGTTCCCCATTTGTCAATGATTTGGTCACATAACGTTCCCAAAGCTGAGGCGAAAAGTTTTAAACATTATTTTATTAGCTTCTATAACTAGCAGCAGGTTGCATTTTCAAAGGTATTTGTGAGATTTTGCAGATGTCTGCTTTCTGCCTGGAAGGAGAAAATGTTTGAGCAAGATCAACGAAGCTAGTAAGAACTGTCCACCCATCCATTACCTATACCCACTTTATCCTTCAGAGGATTGTAGGGGACTATGGGGCTTTTGGAGAAAATGGTTTGAAATGAGAACTTTCTTGCTTTAAGGGATTTCTGTACTTTTACGTGTGCTTTTATCATTCTGTACAGAAATCTGTCAAATGAGGGGTCACAAAAAATACTTCTGAGGATGCAACCTGCTGCTGGACAACAATAAAAGACGAATGCATTGACATACGATTTGTATAGTTAGCAGTTATGTGGTCGAAACTTGGGGCTATAAACAGAGGTAGTTCACTCAAAAGTGATACATTCCCATAGCGTTCCTTTTGAAAATCTGCCTGTACACTGCAGAGAAACATAATCTGGAACACACACCACTTCTGCTCTGAGTGGAACATGCCTGAGCTGCACAGATTAACCCCAGCTTGTGCAACTAGTGTGTCAGTTTAGGTTGCGTAGACTTGTTTTAGCCAGCAGTAACCACGAACCACATTTCCTAAGAAGTGAAATATAGACACTGATGTGCTGCAACACCAGTTCTATAATTAGACATTTAAAAAAATAATACAATTTTTACCCTTTTGACTGTACTTACTGAGCATTTTCCTCTCTGATTTCCCTCCTTGC
>JABGLX010000427.1:0-43887 GCA_014281875.1 Nibea albiflora | reverse complement strand
GTTGTTCAATGAAACAAAAAATCAGCTCTGTCTCCAAGAGCTCTCCGCCACACAACTCTCTGCATATAGTGAGTGCTCCTCAGGTGCTACACTCCTCTCCTATAGACAGACCTTTTTAGTAACTCAGTGGCGTCAGTCCTTCTATTGCATGGCCTGTATTCATTGTCCATGTTAACAATAACACTGTACAAAACTGAGTCAGGGTTTTTCCACCAGTGCACATTGTTGTCGGGTTCAAAGCAGTTTTATACTTTTTCAGTTCCCGTGAAAGTTACCCAGCTGACCCCAACTTCACATGTTCTACAGTCAGTTTGAGTCAATTTTATCTAAACAGACTTAAATTTAAAAAATGTATTTTAATTTATTATACAATATGTGACACCCCCTGCTAACAAGCGACAAGAGAAATATCCAGTGATGTAATGTAACTAAGTATATTTACTCTGCTTTGTGTGCTGATGTTTGTCCTTTTGTTGTGTCCTCATTGTTGTGTGAAGTGTGAAACATGTATTATTGGCCTGTATTCAATAAATTCATCAAATTTAAGTACAATTTTGAGTTAGTCGTACTTGACTTGGTATTTTATGCAACTTTATACTTCTACTCCATCACATTTATTTGACAGCTTTACAATAGCAATAACTTTGCAGATTCTGATTCTAATAACACAAAATATCTGGTAATAAGTGAAGATATCCTGTTGATAGATTAATTACTTAGCAGAAATATGAGAGTAGTTGCAATAGCTCCACCTTTACCAGCTGAGAGGAGTCTGTGATTCAGTCTCCGAGCAGCAGGTGGCAGCAGATGGCCTGCAAGTGTTTGTTGTGAATGTTCAAGCTCATATGTTTGTGTTGTTGTTGTTTGGTTGTTGTTGTTGTGTGCACGCAGATAAACAATTTGGTACTAGACTTATGCTTGCATGATTTCCATGAAGAAAAATAATCGCTCCAACATGTTCATCAGCCTGTAGGATCACGGAGCATCAGTGTGTTGTGAGTCTTTTATGTGATTCTGTAATGAGGCTGTGGCCCTGCCCCATAAGTAATGTATACATCACACCCTACGCGCTTCCGAGCTGGCATACGTGTGATTGTGCACCGTGCGTAAAACATCAGGAGCGTCAAAAAAAAACTCTGGATATCTGTTGGAGACACTCCTTTTTTTCCCACTTTCTAATACGTTAAACTGTTTTCCTCATTACGCTGATGCAGCTACTTGGTTTCCAGGTGCTGTTGGAGCATTTCATTCGATCTGCGTAAAACCTTCATTTGGAGATAACAGACACATTTTCCTTCAGCAAGTGTTGGCTTGCAGATGAGTTGTCTTCAGGTCATTCCAGGACGGCGAAACACGATTATATTGGTGGACTTCAGCTGGACTGACACATGTTTGATTCACCGTGTTTACCTCCTGAACAATACCCACCGCGTCTCATTTATTGTATGCAGAGTGTTTACAATCGGCTCTTCCCCACTGGCTGAACGCCACTCTCCAAATTGAACTATATTTCCCAAAATGAATTTCGACCAGATCCTCTCTGCCATCGGGGGCTTCGGTAAATATCAGAAGATTTTGTACATATGGATTTGTTTACCCCAGGTCCTCCTCGCCTTTCACATGATGGTGAGCATCTTTACCGGAGCCACGCCGCCCTATCTCTGCCGGGAGAACTCGACCTCGGTAGCCGGGAATCAGTCCTCAATCCCCGCTATACTCGACCTAAATATACAGCCTCTCGGATTCCTCCTGCTTCTCTTCTGATGTCCCGCTGCAGGGCAACACGACTGAGCGCGTCCCGTGTGGCCAAGGATGGGTGTACAGCAAGGAGATTTTCCAGAGTACAACAGTCACCGAGGTGATGATGTTGTGTGCATGTCCCCATATTATGGTGGTATGGCATGATGTGATGGCAGATAATAAAGCTCCATACAAGCCTGGAGATGCATGGCTCATTAACACCTCACCAGTGCATTGTCTACATTAATTAATTATTAATTAGTGAGCAATTAAACACAAATTAATTAGAACATTGCCCAATGCCAACAATACAATACCAGCAGAACCAATTAAGTGGGGCAGAGCCAGCCTAGCATTGTCCCCTTGTTTCCAGGCTTGTGGCTTTAAAATGTGAGAGTGGTGTTGACTTTCTGCAGCACCTGAGGGCCTAATGAAGGACCCACATTAAAGCCCTCAAAACACAGCACCACTAGTTGTGCTTAGTACCATTTCCCCAATGATTATTTACACCGAATTATTATTATTACCACCGAAACCTTTTTACAATCCAGTGAAGGTGCAGCTTTTGCAGCTGAGTCCCTTGGGCTTGTCTGTTTGCTTTGCCCAGCTGGTGTTAAGCCAGCTCATTTCGATGAGCACAGACATGCAAGTGATACTGCTTGAACCCTTGCACTGCACACCAGTCTGTAAACTGGAAATTAAAGGTTTGCTTCTTGCAACACCCCCCCCCCACCCCCTTCTGTTGCCTTCTACCAGTGGACCTGGTGTGCGACAACGCTAAACTGAACAGTATCGGTTCGTCGATCTACATGTTTGGCCTGTTGGTGGGATCTGTGGTGTTTGGAGCCATGGCTGACAGGTAGGCTTTGATACTGGGCACTGCATAACCTGTTCTCGCTCTGTCATAGTGGTTCATTCATGCATGTGCTTAAGAGGTAAACTCATGTCCACACCTTCCCCTCTCTGTGCAAGGTATGGCCGACGTTTCATCCTGCTGCTGTCCATCGCTCTCAGACTGTGTTGGAGTCGCTGTGGCCTTTGCACCCAACTTCCCTGTATATGTGATTCTTCGCTTTGTAGTTGGCACCACCATATCTGGGGTCATCAGCAATGCCTTTGTACTCGGTACTAACAGAACACAGATAAACACTCAGAAACACAAGCATGATGAGATGGTGAGATTATTGCAGTAGCAAGACTGCGTAAATTTCATTTTGTGTCATATTGTGATGTGCAATTAAGGGCAAGTAGGGATGTCGGTTTCATGAAAAAATGCAGAAGACTGGTTGAATTTCTACCAGAAAAGCAGTAGATAAAATAAGAGAAGGAGTATTAATGAGTTATGTATTTTCTTTTGTTTTGTAGTATCTATTTATTGAGGATTTTCAGATAGTTCTTTATATTAAAGAGCCAGATTCGACAGATAAATTGGTGCTCTACTGGTCCCTTAGACCAGAGCTATATGCTTCCAGTATGCTTGGGTGGTATCAAGATATTACAGTATTTGAAATGAAGGCGTGACTTTCATCTTACCCATCACATATACAGAAGCTCCACTTTCTGTTAAACTGGTTTGGACATGTACTGAGGTGTTGTAATGCAGCGTATACGCAGGCGGGATAATGTCACACATGAAGACACACACGATGAAAGGTAAAGTACATTACAGGAAGTTTGTAGTCCACCTCTTTTTGCCTATTCAATCCCAGCACAAAACCCTTACCTCTCTTTCTCTGCTACCTTAAAGCTCCAAACCACCACTTTCAGTTTAAACCATCTCCCCATGATTCCTCCTCTCCTCTCCTCCTCTCCTCATCGCTCTCCTTCCAAAACCTGCGCTGTTGTTTCAAAGGCACTGAATGGACGTGCACCAAGAGGCGCATGCTTGCCGGTATTATCACAGACTACGCATTTGGTCTGGCTATATGTCACTAGCTGGCATTGCATACATGATACGAGACTGGAGAAAAGCTGCAACTGGCTATATCAGCTCCGGGTTTCCTGCGCATCTTCTATATATGGTGGGAAATTCAGTGCACATCTGAACATCCACTGTTTTGTAATACATGTCTATTACAAGAGTATATTTGCCCTCTTTGTGATCCCCACTTTGCTCCTCTTCTCTTATTTGTTCTATTGGCCAACGTCCACTCCTTCTCCTATCTTCGCTCCCTGTCTCCCTCGCTCTTTCCCTGTAAGGGTGGTTCCTCAGTCTGCCAGATGGCTGCTGGCCACGACAGGAGGGAGGAAGCCATCGCACTCCTTCGCAAGGCAGCGCTTGTTAATGCCGGGTCTTACCTCCCACGGTACAGGTGTGTCTGCATTTTTCTTATAGCCCTCATGCTGCGCCATGGCTGCCTCATTGACAGCTAACAATACACTTGGTCCTGTCTCTCAATACTATGAAACCTTGAGTCCATTTTATTTTACTAGAGGTGTAAATAAAGCATGACTCAGCATATCTCATTTATTTAATCTCAGTTTTTTAACAATACAGGACCTTTAAAAAGAAGACAATGTAGAAATAACAAGCCTTGTGTCTTAAAGGATTTGGTTTACCTGTGTCCAGGTCGATAAGATTGTAGCTGGAGGGAAGCAAAGTCATTCAGTAATGGATCTCGTGCGGACACCTCAGATGAGGAAGAGGTCCCTTCATCCTGTTCTACATCGGGTAAGTTGCGTATGCATGCATGCAGATGGTGCTTTGTATCATGAAGTAACACATCTAAATCTGTATTCCTTCTACCAATTTCTTTCGCTCTCTTTTCCTTTGTTTTCCCTCCTCAGGTTTGTGAATGTGCTTGTGTATTATGGTCTTTCACTGGGGGTGTCCAGGCTGGGGACAGACCTCTACTTGACCCAGTTTGTGTACGGTTTGATTGAGATCCCGGCTCGTTCTCAAAGCTCGTCCTGCTTGTCCTGCTGCCCTTCAGTCGCCGACTCTCTCAAAGTGGATTTCTGGCTGTTGGAGGGCTTGCCTGCCTGCTAATGCTCGCTGTCCGCCGCAGGTAGGATATACGCTGTGATTTTATGGTGTTCTGACAGATCGCCTTTTCATCTCATCCTCAAATAACTGACACAAATGTATTCATCACTTTCTCTTTGTCTGCAGAGCATTCTAACGTACTGACGGGTCTTGCCATGGTAGGGAAGTTTGGCATAACAAGCGTCCTTTCGCTGTAATCTATGTGTACACTGCTGAGATATTTCCAACTGTGGCTTCGGTAAGACCTGTCTTACAGTTTGTACTTTTCCTATGCACATATAAAAATATCTCTGTGGTTAATATCCATAGCTTGTCCCCCCCTGTGTACCTGCAGCCAAACAGGAGTGGGGGTATCCTCTATGTTTGCAAGAATGGGCGGTGTGTTAGCACCCATAATAAACATGCTGCACAACCACAGCCCTGCTAACAAACCTCTGGTCATCTTTGGCACCTCCCCGCTGCTGGGTGCTGTTCTGGCCCTGGCACTGCCCGAAACTGCAGACATGCCTCTTCCTGACACAGTGGAGGATGCAGAAAACCAGGACATGAGGGTACTACAATGTGACCTCTGTTTTCTCTTGAGTGGGAGCGTTGCTTTGTGGATGTTCTTTTCATTTAGGATGGCGATTAAAGTGCAATTTCTCACAGTTTTCTGCTCATTATCAGTCACTTTGGAGCTCTTCATTTAAACTGTTGTTTATGCGTCCTTGCTGCTCAGCCTCCATGACCCGAGCAAGATGTAAAATCTGTTCCCACGTGAAAATCTCTGAGAGCAACCCAGAGTGTACTTTGTTTTGTCTCTTGCAGATCGCCTCCAACAAGGAGAACCCTGAGATGTCTGTGGATATAAACCAATCAGCCGGCAGCACAGAGAGCAGGAGCTACGACATCTAGCAAGCCAGGCCTAGGCATGCGTGTGAAAGGATTCACACATTCACATATTATACAGCCATCAACCAGATACAGTAGTTAACATAATATTCTCTCGTCAGGACCTGTCAGGGACCTGATTAAAGAAAGAAATCAAACACATTCACACATAAGGGCATAATTATGTGACGGCATATATCGAGTTTTACCAGTTGCTCCGTGTTTCTCCATATTTCTACAACTCAGAGCTTTCTAATACACCTGTGCTGATCTGAAGAATCAACAAGACAAGAAGAGAAGGCTGCCACTTCTTCTCTAATAATACTGTAGTCCTGTCATGCAGCTATTCGTAGGACTTCATGTTTTAAAAGGACTGAAGCGTTTATTACATGTTCTGTTGTATCTTATTGCTGTATTGAACAAGCACTGCCTCGTTTTGTACGTTGTCATTCTCAGGGCAAGAGAAATAAAACTAGTCAAATGAGATTGCATGCACTAGTTAACTTCATTATTGTTTATGTAGCCTTTGGAGTCTAATTTGTAGCCTAATTTAGCCTCTTAAACTAATGTGACATTTGTAGTTTGTACAGAAACTATGGAATGTGATCAGCATGTAAAGACATTTGTTTGTTGGTAGAGGTTTGTATGCAGGTGGTGCTATGTTGTAGTTAAGAGTTGAAACCTGTTGTACATTTTATAAGTTTTTAAAGGGCTGTTTTTGGTATATGAATTAGTTCTGCAATTACAAAAGGCATGGATCAGAAGTACATATCATGTAATATGCTTCGTTACTCAGGCAAAAGGAATTTGATTCTTTAAAAACTAAAAGAAATGTGAGACCAGTATGCTTTGAACGGCATAAAATGTGTATGTGAATGTACATTTTGGAAGCATGCCGTATGGCTGCCCATAGCATGGGAGTATGTTACGTCATGAAATGATGTCACAGAAGTCAAGTATTTTTGTAAGTTTTTATTGCATTGAGTCCAGCACAGTGGCACCTGAGTGCAACAAATTATAAAGCAGAAGAACAAGTGGTTGTCAAGACAAGTGTGTCATAAAATGTACAACTCAAATGAAGGCACTGGTCACGAAGTACCACCAGCAATAAAAACGGTTTAAAAAAAATCACGTCTTAAAAGGGCAAACTTGTTCTGTAGCTTCTCAATCCAGACACCATTCAACAATAACATTTAGCACATTATTATCACCAGCAGCTCAGTTTGATGCGATAACTACACCATCAACACATCTGACGTTGGGTGTTTCCATTTCAATTCATCCACAGGCACCCACACAGTGGCACTAACATATGGATTCATACAGAGGATAGGTAAATCTATGCCAGTGTGACATATGTAGCATCAGTGGCGACGCCACAGTTGTTATCCTTCATAGACATGAGGATGTAGCCAGCATTGCCCCAGTACGTGGACCATGAGTTCTTTACCAACCAGTATGGCTCCCCCTTCAGGGTACCGTAACCCACTGCGAGCACAGGCGTGGTCCAAGCATCAGTGGTGTTACCCTTGAAAACACGAGAAGTGAGTGAGTCAGCAGAGAGAACGAGCCACTGTTGTCAAACGGCATGAATGAGAGGGAAACGCACCACAAGCCGGTTCATAGTAGACACCGTGGCTGTAGAAAACAAACGATCGGTGTGAAGCATCGATGCTGACAGCCACCGGGCCCGTTTTTAAAGAGCGCCATCTTAAGAGCCTCTGCATCTCCAGATGTCACGTTGGTGTAGCTCTGGACACGGGCAGTAAGCTGGGATGCATTCACGTGACAAAATCCATTCTGTTCAGAGGGAAACAGAGCATTTAATACTGGACTGGAAACTATTCTACAGGTGCCCCCATTGTATGAAAGACTGGGATACTGAAGTGGCTATTAAGAGTAGAGATTGTAGACACAAATACTATACTGGACAGAGCTTTGTGGTGCAGGCAATCATCTCACCATTCCCATGTAGGCTCCATAGGTTTCTGTTGTGGCGATGCCGCCATGTTTCATGATCCACTCGTAGGCTCTCCACTCCTCTCCTCCATCACAACCATTATTGCCGAAACCCCAAGAGCAGTCCACCAGCATCTGCTGAGAGAGAACCTGCAGGGAGCCCGTCTGAAAGTGGAGAGTAAAACATGAGTAAACTCCACACGCGGGTCGGTTACCTGTCATACACCAATCACATAGACAACACAAATGGTTTCACCAGTTTTGAGGTCTTATGTCGATACACAAACCTCAGGAAAGACAATGAGACTTGTCATGACGGTTTAGGAAGGAAAAAAAATCTTAACCTTATAATGAACGTTTTTACACCAGCTGTTATTTACAGGCTGCTAGACAGAGGCTGTGAGATCATTAAGAAGCAAGTTTAAAATTGGCCCCTGGAGAATGGATCTCGTTATGGAGCTGTCTATAGGGACGGGGGAGGGTATCGCATCACACAGGTCACTTCCGGCTGCTGTGCGCTAGTAAAAAGGCACAAAGTCTCATTACTTTGATGACTAATCACATTAGGGACATCAATAAAAAAATAAAAGGTTAAACATTGAATGGCAGGATTCTTATTAGAGTTGTGCAAAGGCAATCATGTCTTATGACCCATTATAAACTTGCTTTCATTTATTCATAATACCCCTCCTGTTATAAAAAAAATAGTTTTATACTGTTTTTCAAATATCCTAAATCATATGATGTGTATGCGAGTTCCTACTTTTCAAAAGTTCTGTTTTCAGGTCTCTAAATATGATTTTGTTGCTAAAGCTGGCAGCGTACGGTAAGGGACAAAATCAAGAGTTTGTCTGAGAGAGTCAAAGATTTTGTCAATGGGGTACGACACCCCTCCCGTCGAATGAGTTGGATTGAGTTGCTTAGCAACAGAGGGAAAGGAATGCCTTTGAGCTTTTCTTCAAATGGGATGGAGACAGGCCGAAGCTGACGTTCACTAAATTTATTTCTTCACGCACAATGTCAGATCTGTCTTATGTGGGTCAAAGTGGCACAATGAACTGTCTTGTGGACACGCCCCCTCCTTTTCATTCACAGGGATGCCTTTCTTAAGCCTAATGAAGTTAAATTAACTGCACCTCGGCGTGTAGTGCAACAGATGCAGATTCGTGCAGAAATTATTTCAAGTTGACAAAATACTCCAAATGTTACCCAGACATTTCAGAATAAATACAGCCTAACAGAATAAAGACTAATAATTCCTCCACATTGTGAGTTTATTTCCCTTTTTTTGAAAGTTGTGACAGGATTGAACTTCAAAACTTCAAATCTGTCCGTTGAAACTTTTGATCTGTTATGCTCTTTCTGTGTTTTTCTGCCTAACTGACCCACTCCCGCACGGCTAGAAGGATTATTTCAAGTTTAATCTTATCATTTCTTAAATGTTTGGAAACATGCAAATGATAGATTCACCCAAACATAACTGCAATGCAAATCATCCAAAACATTAACAGATGAACTGCCATGCTGAAGATCTGTGGCTTCAAAGGGCATAAGGAAGTAGCTCAGTCAATTGAAAAACACTGGAAAGTCGCCAGGGACTGTTTTTTCACCTTCAGGAAGAGAGCGCCCTCTACTGCTCCAGTGGTGGCAAAGCTCCAGCAGGAACCGCAGATGGCTTGGTCCTTCACTGGTGTTACAGCACCTGCAGGAGCAGAGCGGAGGTAAAAACTAGGATGTCGCGCAAGTTGTTCAGATAAATATTTAAAAATGTGTATACGGACCATAAAGCCTCCAGTCAAGTGAGTCAGGTACTTTCACCCCTTCGTAAAGCTTTGAGGGGAATGGCCTCCCGTTGTTTGGGGTCTTTCCTCGTTTCCTTCCCTCATGGTGGCAAGCTCTGACATGGGGCGATCTGACAGTGAGTTCAGAGCCAGAACAAAGGGCAGACCTGCTCTGTTCTTGGAGTGAACATACCTACAGATACAAGGAAACAGTCACCAGAAATACTCGACTTAAACTGGCATCTATACCCATGCAGGATGGCTGTTAAGCATGTCTGTGCCATTCAAGAAAAGACCATATGGGTAATGTAGGTGATAAAAGGTTCCTCTCACCGGAGATTATGAACAAAAGCGTGCTGCCGTTTCTCATGTTCTCTTTCATCGCTGTACTGACGCTGGAACTTCTCCTTGAAGTGGTTGAACATGCGCTGTGAGTGCCCCGCTTCTGAGGTGTGGATGAGATCTTTCATTGGATTGGCCAACAAATGGTGCTCAACTCCCGGACCGGGAAATCCCCCACAGGTCATCCCTGCAGAAATAAAGATGACAAAACAGAAAAGGTTTTTTTTTCCTGTCCTTGAAATGTTTTCTAAAGCGTCTTGATGTATACGCCCACAGGAAAGCACAAACCTTCAGGCAGCGAGAAGACTTTGGGGTCCACGAGACCGCTGAACTCTTTGTAATCCACCAGATATTTGTCATAATGTGACCCGAGCAGCGTGTTGTAACCCATCATCTCATAATGGAGTGGTATGGCGGGGTCTTCTTTGGCATTTGCACCTCCCTCTGAATGAGTCACCCACAGTGTGTATGTGTTCTTCTTGTAACCCACAGTGGTCACGTTCTGCCACACTTCACACAGGGAACCTCCATAGTACTCCATCCTCAGGAACTATGGGGGTGAATGAACATATTCAGTAATAAACCATGACTGGATTAAATGTGAAACTATGGTACAATTACCATATCATAAAGAGGACAATGCAAATCAAGCCTGATTTTTCCTGGTCCTCAACGTCACTGAGTGTGCATTTGTGCTAGGCTGTGAGACTATCTCTGCACGTTAGGGAGTTTCTGTGGCAAAACCACAAATGCAAAGCAGCAACAAATAGTTCACATTCAGTCTGTACTTACATTATAATGGACCACAAACAGGGGAAGGAGTGATTCAGTAATTATATCACCGGTACTGTAAAATAATCCAGGATCCATCCATGCTGCTAAAGGTCACTCAAGTCTGCCACTTTATATTTGTTTATAGCAGTAAGACTAACGTTACAGGATAATGTGTTTAAATACTGCAAAGAGCATTTATGTTTTTATTATACAAACACACACCTGGAAGTCTTGCACATCAGGTAGCGACGCCTGCGGATTGACCGTGTCCTCCTTTGTTCCGTTGGCCTGGAAACACTTCATCACATTCTGCTCTACCTCAGTGGTCTCAGGGGTGATTTTATAGGCAACACCCCACTGCTGCTCTGCCCCCAGCTGGTATGTAGACACCTGGCCTGTGGATGATTAATCAATGTAGACGTATTAGATTTAGTGCACATTCAATTGCGCTCAAATGTGAGAGAGGCTGGTGGTCTGATGATCCTGGCCATGCAACCTTATGATTCCTCAGCTGAAGAGTGCCAAAGAGCAGTGACAGATCTGTCCACAAGTTGTTTACATTTATATATAAAACATATCAGCTACCAAATGTTCAGCTTCACTTTCATAATATCGCTGTTACAATCCAGGGAGGTGCTGCTATAGTTAGGCATGTGCCCGTTTTCAATTTGGCTGCCAGCAATCAGCTTGAGTCGTGAGTAAAGTTACAAAGTCAAGTGATTTCGGCTACTTCTTATTACTTATTCATAAAGTAGGCGAGACAATAGGTCTACTGTGCAATACTTTGGCTATTCTATCTGCCTCAATATAGATGTAGAGCACATAATGAAATAATCACATTAAGGTACATAGGTTAGTTGAAAGTTAAGGAAAAAGGGGATGAAGTCCACAAAATAAAATTTGCTCAGAGATATAGCTCCTTGTCCACTGAGGAATTTGAATTGTGCCACTTCAAGAGGACGGCAAGCACACAACTTACACAATCACCTTAGACAAGACAAACAAAAAGGTCCAAAGTCACATGAGTATGTAACACGAGTCGACAGAATAAGTTCCCCAAAAGCGCTTCATCATTCTTTTTCCCCCTTCTTTCTTTATGTACTGTCACTGATCTGCTCATCTGCTCTGATACATCAGGCTCTCAGTTTCACATCCAGCCAGGCAGGGAAAAATACAGAGTCAGGTTCAAGAAAAGCAGACACAGGTCATGAGGTTTCTTACCATGATAGTAGTCAATTCTGCTGGACTTAGCTGCTAGATCTAACCAGGCCTCAAATGGCTCCTTGATTTCAGCATAGGCAGAGAGATCACCCCTGCGACAGAGGAGGTGGAACAGTTTGCAAAGAGGACACATTTTAAAATGAAGAGGAGACCCTAATGTGTTATGTGACATGCTGCTTACCTTTGACATGATAGCTGCTCCCAAAATTTGGAAGAGAGGGGACCGCTTTTCCATCCGCAGCTGACACACACACACACACACACACACACACACACACACACACACACACACACACACAGTGAATGTTACTGGATATTTGGGACAGCTGTTATTAGCTCAGACGCTTACAGAGGCAAAGTGAAGGCTAGAAAAAGTGTTTTAGCCAACGCTATTACTTCATTTTAACATTTGCAATACAGTAACAGACACATTTAACAAGTTACACCCAGTTTTCAGATGATAACACCGCCTTCATTGTTTTGTTTGAACAGTTAGGAAACAAGCTGTTGTTACAAGCTCATGTTAAATAGCTATAAATACAGTATGCATGGTGTATGGCATGTATAGTATATTTTATACTTTCACTCGGGATAATAAAATCAATTTTAGGGTGCACGTAGCAACCCAGGTGAGCCAGTCAACTCCAAATTGACATATTTATGCCTGAAGTTTGGGGTGTCACTTCCACAAACGTGAAGCAGGCACACATAGCTTGATATTTAAAAGCCATGTATAATGTGCATTTATCGCTAAAGTGTTGGTTTAGTAACCTTAGTAACCTCACCGACACAAGAAGCTAACTGATGTCTTAGCATGTAGCTACCGTTACTGCTAACTGTAAACCGGATGTGTTAAAATAACGTCTCTTACCTACGACGGCCCACAGAAGAACAGCACACATATACAAACGCATTGTTTTCTGCTGTGAGGTTAGAAAAACAGAGATTAAAAGCAGTCAGACGGAATAACTCATGACTCTGCAAGCTAAATAAAGAAATCCCCCAAAACACTAATTTAATAAGTAACCACAAACGCGACCATCGCCTCTCGACCAATCACAGCGCGGCGTGGGGGAGCGTCCTCCAATCACATACGAGAGGTGGGTTTAAATGTACGCGAGCGTCATGTGATTTGTGTCATATGACTTTAAAAACTACGGTTAACAGTGCTGAAAGATAAGTTTATGGTATAGGAGTGATTAAATAACTTACACAACTGTTAAATTGAAATCAAAACAACAAACATAACGAACAAATATAAGAAATTGGTTCAAGGTTCAAGGAATCTTTATTATCCTCCATGGCCAATTTGTTGTGCAGCAGCAGATGGAACACATACAACACAAACATAGGTAACAACCACCAGTAAAAGACAAAATAAATGCATACAACAGTTTACATCTCACACTGCGTTATTAAAAAAAAAAAGCCTACAGCAGCAGGAACAAAATTTGAGTTTGAGCCTCGTCATGTGTCAAGGTACTCCAATTACCATTACCATTATAGCAAGGCCACTTATTCTGTCAGCTGGTTGTCAGCCTGCTGGCTCAGTTTTCAGTTTTATTTGTTTATAATGTCGCTTAACGCAGGGTCAGCAGTACAACGAAATGTGATGGACGAGTAAAATGGGTGAGCTCAGCATTAAGAGCACTAGTTGTATCTATATGAAAATTGAGGAATGAAAGTAAAAGTATTGCACAAAAGTATGAGTCCTGGTACTGAACAATTTTGCAGAGTAAAGTGACAAATGTATCAAAGTATCAGTTGTGGTACAGTACCAGCAGGCATACCTGAGTGCATATTTTGCAGATAGCAATCCTCTTAGATTATATGGTAGGAAATCTAATAGCCTGGTGGTAAAAAATGTTCTGCAGTCTGGTGATATGTGGAGCCAGCCATGCTCCTGTAACGTCTGCCAAACAGTAACCGTTGATTAAATGGTTTAGGTCCAGGAAACTGTTGCCAGTACAACAACTGCAGGAAGTTAAGAATCGGGGAAGTCATACAGTTTTTCAACCGTATCATAGTGTGTGTCTGTGCTGGATTTTTGTCTGATAGTATTAGTTTTATCGTCTTTCTGAGCTCATTGTTACGTCATTCATTAAGTACACCTGACTTTTTGTAGGCGTTTTTTAGTCTGCATATGAATAAAATGTTAAACGTTTATTTCATGGAGGACCTGATTTTTTGCATCGCAACATGTTGGAAATGTCTGGTTACAGTAAAAACAGGCAATGAGCAGAATATGAAAAGTATAGGCTGACAAAACACATAGTGAGACAGCACATAACCTACACATAAACACACATGTAACCACGCACACATAGTGGGTATAAATTGGATGAGATGGATATTGTAGTATTTATTCCAGACTAAGTGGGGTTGAAAGATGATATGATATGAGCAGGTAATATTTTTTTTAAATAGTCATCTTGATTACACCAATAGTTTAGTTGTAGTTTTGACTTTCTAGTTATTTATTCTTCTCACAGAACAGTGGAGCTGCAGCCATATAAAGATGATCTACTGAATATGATGCCTTGCGATTGAAAAACTACGCGTTTGGGTGTTGCATCACGCTGTCAGGCCTTATTTTGCAAGAATTTTCTGCTGTCTGTACGTTATCCCTGACATAGACCATCAGATCATTTCTCATACTCAATGAGTGCAAAAAAAAGTATAGTCATATAAAGCATGATCTGCTAGCATGAACTGCTAACAACAAACAAACAATTTAGTTCAGATTCATGTTGCCATGGAGATTCATCTCCTTGACAACACATGGTCACATGGTAGCCCTTCCAGTTCTTGTCCTTTGGTGTTCATTAAGAATGTTTTTAGCTTTGCTTTGTCGTGTTCCGGAATCTCAGGCTGGGCTTAGAAGTGTCTGCTCTCAGTTTGACAGAGGGCTGAGAGAGGCAGGTGATTTCACGTGGATGGATTGATTCGCGGATTTGAAACTATTTTTCAACATACCTAAGGTAAGGTACTGATTTTCACTTTTGACAATGACAGGATAAAGAACAGACAGAGCCTGAGTAACGTCACTCATATTGTAGATTTCCAAAGTGCTGTTCTGAAGACGAAAATATGCGTCGCTGGATGTTGCCAAGTTGGACGACCTGCTTCTTCCGCCTCCCGTCCAATCATCAGCGGACCTAAGGTAGGTCCAGTGATGCCTGGATGATGTAATAAGTCATAGATAATGGTATGTACCTGTCAGTCAACCAGTCACACTGTTAATAATGCACTTCAAGCATTAATATCATCTGAAGGGGTGAGTTAAAAAAAATCACCGCCCTCAAATTGCTACAGAGACCAAAACCTTTGTCTGAGCCATGTTGTGAACATGTTTAACTCTGCTGTGAAGATGGGCATTTTTATATGTCAGTTTATGGAGATGGGCAACTTAATGATTTGAACTTTTGTATCAAAGTCTTCAGTTTGGGTAGATATCTCAGGTGTTCTTGATCATTTTTAATAACTTCTACTCATTGCATAATATTTGTACAAAATATTTTTGTTAACTTATATTTTGTTTGTCTCTTGAGCCTCATTAATTTTCAGTGTATTTTTTTCTTTTCAAATGTTTTTTGCAACTTGTGGATTATCCAAAAGAGTATTTCATTTTAATCGGTCTCTAAGGACTCAAACATTTCAAACGTTTTCAAACATACCTCAGGTGAGATAATATTTTTCACATTTGTACCAAGGCCTGCAAGTTTGGGTAGATTTTTCAAGTGTTCTGCTAGTGTACACTGACACTTGATCATTTCTACCCAACGCAGCCTATTTGACCAAAATGAAGAATGTTGTGGTTTTATTCTGTATTCTGACATGTTGTCATGTAATCAAATTGATAAGAACATTAGATTTTGATCCAACTAGGTAGATTCAAAGGTTTTCTAACATAGCTAGGGCAACTTAATGATTTTAACTTTTGTACCAAAGTCTTCAGTTTGGGTAGATTTCTCAGGTGTTCTTGGTCATTTTTAATAACATCTACTCATTGCATAATATTTGTATAACATATTTTTGCTAACTTGTGTTTTGTCTCTTCCAGCTTCATTAATTGTGTCTTTCTTTCTTTTTCAGATGTTCAAGTGAGGTCTTGTGTTCCTTCACTTGTCTGGTCGTCTGTGCCAGTTTCTGTGTTCTGTGTCTTATTCATGCGTTTTGTTTGGTTGTATTTATTTTTCAAGTGTTTAGCTTCCGTATGCTGACACTTGACGTTTTCTCGTCGTCGTACAACATTTGCACACAGTTTTTGCGAACTCTAAGGACTCAAACATTTCAAACTTTTTCAACAGGTGAGATAATATTTTTCACGTTTGTACCAAGGCCTGCAAGTTTGGGTAGATTTTTCAAGTGTTCTGCTAGTGTACACTGACACTTGATCATTTCTACCCAACGCAGCCTATTTGACCAAAATGAAGAATGTTGGGGTTTTATTCTGTATTCTGACGTGTTGTCATGTAATCAAATTGCTAAGAACATTAGATTTTGATCCAACTAGGTAGATTCAAAAGTTTTCTAACATAGCTAGGGCAACTTAATGATTTTAACTTTTGTACCAAAGTCTTCAGTTTGGGTAGATTTCTCAGGTGTTGGTCATTTTTAATAACATCTACTCATTGCATAATATTTGTATAACATATTTTTGCTAACTTGTGTTTTGTCTCTTCCAGCCTCATTAATTGTGTCTTTCTTTCTTTTTCAGATGTTCAAGTGAGGTCTTGTGTTCCTTCACTTGTCTGGTCGTCTGTGCCAGTTTTCTGTGTTCTGTGGTCTTATTCATGCGTTTTGTTTGGTTTTATTATTTTTCAAGTGTTTAGCTTCCGTACGCTGACACTTGACGTTTTCTCGTCGTCGTACAACATTGCACACATTTTTTGCGAACTCTAAGGACTCAAACATTTCAAACTTTTCAACATACCTCAGGTGAGAAAAAAATTTTTCACGTTTGTACCAAGGCCTGCAAGTTGGGGTAGATTTTTCAAGTGTTCTGCTAATGTACACTGACACTTGATCATTTCTACCCAACGCAGCCTATTTGACCAAAATGAAGATGTTGTGGTTTATTCTGTATTCTGACATGTTGTCATGTAATCAAATTGCTAAGAACATTAGATTTTGATCCAACTAGGTAGATTCAAAAGTTTTCTAACATAGCTAGGGCAACTTAATGATTTTAACTTTTGTACCAAAGTATTCAGTTTGGGTAGATTTCTCAGGTGTTCTTGGTCATTTTTAATAACTTCTACTCATTGCATAATATGTATATAACATATTTTTGCTAACTTGTGTTTTGTCTCTTCCAGCCTCATTAATTTTGTCTTTCTTTCTTTTTCAGATGTTCAAGTGAGGTCTTGTGTTCCTTCACTTGTCTGGTCGTCTGTGCCAGTTTCTGTGTTCTGTGTCTTATTCATGCGTTTTGTTTGGTTTTATTTATTTTTCAAGTGTTTAGCTTCCGTACGCTGACACTTGACGTTTTCTCGTCGTCGTACCACATTTGCACACATTTTTTTGCGAACTCTAAGGACTCAAACATTTCAACTTTTTCAACATACCTCAGGTGAGATAATATTTTTCACGTTTGTACCAAGGCCTGCAAGTTTTGGTAGATTTTTCAAGTGTTCTGCTAGTGTACACTGACACTTGATCATTTCTACCCAACGCAGCCTATTTGACCAAAATGAAGAATGTTGTGGTTTTATTCTGTATTCTGACATGTTGTCATGTAATCAAATTGCTAAGAACATTAGATTTTGATCCAACTAGGTAGATTCAAAAGTTTTCTAACATAGCTAGGGCAACTTAATGATTTTAAACTTTGTACCAAAGTCTTCAGTTTGGGTAGATTTCTCAGGTGTTTTAATAACTTCTACTCATTGCATAATATTTGTATAACATATTTTTGCTAACTGTGTTTTTGTCTCTTCCAGCCTCATTAATTGTGTCTTTCTTTCTTTTTCAGATGTTCAAGTGAGGTCTTGTGTTCCTTCACTTGTCTGGTCGTCTGTGCCAGTTTCTGTGTTCTGTGTCTTATTCATGCGTTTTGTTTGGTTTTATTTATTTTTCAAGTGTTTAGCTTCCGTACGCTGACACTTGACGTTTTCCTCGTCGTCGTACAACATTTGCACACATTTTTTGCGAACTCTAAGGACTCAAACATTTCAAACTTTTTCAACATACCTCAGGTGAGATAATATTTTTCACGTTTGTACCAAGGCCTGCAAGTTTGGGTAGATTTTTCAAGTGTTCTGCTAGTGTACACTGACACTTGATCATTTCTACCCAACGCAGCCTATTTGACCAAAATGAAGAATGTTGTGGTTTTATTCTGTATTCTGACGTGTTGTCATGTAATCAAATTGCTAAGAACATTAGATTTTGATCCAACTAGGTAGATTCAAGGTTTTCTAACATAGCTAGGGCAACTTAATGATTTTAACTTTTGTACCAAAGTCTTCAGTTTGGGTAGATTTCTCAGGTGTTCTTGGTCATTTTTAATAACTTCTACTCATTGCATAATATTTGTATACATATTTTTGCTAACTTGTGTTTGTCTCTTCCAGCCTCATTAATTGTGTCTTTCTTTCTTTTTCAGATGTTCAAGTGAGGTCTTGTGTTCTTCACTTGTCTGGGTCGTCTGTGCCAGTTTCTGTGTTCTGTGTCTTATTCATGCGTTTTGTTTGGTTTTATTTATTTTTCAAGTGTTTAGCTTCCGTACGCTGACACTTGACGTTTTCTCGTCGTCGTACAACATTTGCACACATTTTTTGCGAACTCTAAGGACTCAAACATTTCAAACTTTTTCAACAGGTGAGATAATATTTTTCACGTTTGTACCAAGGCCTGCAAGTTTGGGTAGATTTTTCAAGTGTTCTGCTAGTGTACACTGACACTTGATCATTTCTACCCAACGCAGCCTATTTGACCAAAATGAAGAATGTTGTGGTTTTATTCTGTATTCTGACATGTTGTCATGTAATCAAATTGCTAAGAACATTAGATTTTGATCCAACTAGGTAGATTCAAAGGTTTTCTAACATAGCTAGGGCAACTTAATGATTTTAACTTTTGTACCAAAGTCTTCAGTTTGGGTAGATTTCTCAGGTGTTTAATAACTTCTACTCATTGCATAATATTTGTATAACATATTTTTGCTAACTTGTGTTTTGTCTCTTCCAGCCTCATTAATTGTGTCTTTCTTTCTTTTTCAGATGTTCAAGTGAGGTCTTGTGTTCCTTCACTTGTCTGGTCGTCTGTGCCAGTTTCTGTGTTCTGTGTCTTATTCATGCGTTTTGTTTGGTTTTATTTATTTTTCAAGTGTTTAGCTTCCGTACGCTGACACTTGACGTTTTCTCGTCGTCGTACAACATTTGCACACATTTTTTGCGAACTCTAAGGACTCAAACATTTCAAACTTTTTCAACATACCTCAGGTGAGATAATATTTTTCACGTTTGTACCAAGGCCTGCAAGTTTGGGTAGATTTTTCAAGTGTTCTGCTAGTGTACACTGACACTTGATCATTTCTACCCAACGCAGCCTATTTGACCAAAATGAAGAATGTTGTGGTTTTATTCTGTATTCTGACATGTTGTCATGTAATCAAATTGCTAAGAACATTAGATTTTGATCCAACTAGGTAGATTCAAAGGTTTTCTAACATAGCTAGGGCAACTTAATGATTTTAACTTTTGTACCAAAGTCTTCAGTTTGGGTAGATTTCCCAGGCATTCTTGGTCATTTTTAATAACTTCTACTCATTGCATAATATGTATATAACATATTTTTGCTAACTTGTGTTTTGTCTCTTCCAGCCTCATTAATTGTGTCTTTCTTTCTTTTTCAGATGTTCAAGTGAGGTCTTGTGTTCCTTCACTTGTCTGGTCGTCTGTGCCAGTTTCTGTGTTCTGTGTCTTATTCATGCGTTTTGTTTGGTTTTATTTATTTTTCAAGTGTTTAGCTTCCGTACGCTGACACTTGACGTTTTCTCGTCGTCGTACAACATTTGCACACATTTTTTGCGAACTCTAAGGACTCAAACATTTCAAACTTTTTCAACATACCTCAGGTGAGATAATATTTTTCACGTTTGTACCAAGGCCTGCAAGTTTGGGTAGATTTTTCAAGTGTTCTGCTAGTGTACACTGACACTTGATCATTTCTACCCAACGCAGCCTATTTGACCAAAATGAAGAATGGTGGTGGTTTTATTCTGTATTCTGACATGTTGTCATGTAATCAAATTGCTAAAGAACATTAGATTTTGATCCAACTAGGTAGATTCAAAGGTTTTCTAACATAGCTAGGGCAACTTAATGATTTTAACTTTTGTACCAAAGTCTTCAGTTTGGGTAGATTTCTCAGGTGTTCTTGGTCATTTTTAATAACTTCTACTCATTGCATAATATTTGTATAACATATTTTGCTAACTTGTGTTTTGTCTCTTCCAGCCTCATTAATTGTGTCTTTCTTTCTTTTTCAGATGTTCAAGTGAGGTCTTGTGTCCTTCACTTGTCTGGTCGTCTGTGCCAGTTTCTGTGTTCTGTGTCCTTATTCATGCGTTTTGTTTGGTTTATTTATTTTTCAAGTGTTTAGCTTCCGTATGACTTGACACTTGACGTTTTCTCGTCGTCGTACAACAATTTGCACACATTTTTTGCGAACTCTAAGGACTCAAAACATTTCAAACTTTTTTCAACAGGTGAGATAATATTTTTTCACGTTGTACCAAGGCCTGCAAGTTTGGGTAGATTTTTTCAAGTGTTCTGCTAGTGTACACTGACACTTGATCATTTCTACCCCAACGCAGCCTATTTGACCAAAATGAAGAATGTTTGTGGTTTATTCTGTATTCTGACATGTTGTCATGTAATCAAATTGCTAAGAACATTAGATTTTGATACCAACTAGGTAGATTCAAAGGTTTTCTAACATAGCTAGGGCAACTTAATGATTTTAACTTTGTACCAAAGTCTTCAGTTTGGGTAGATTTCCCAGGCATTCTTGGTCATTTTTAATAACTTCTACTCATTGCATAATATGTATATAACATATTTTTGCTAACTTGTGTTTTGTCTCTTCCACGCCTCATTAATTGTGTCTTTCTTTCTTTTTCAGATGTTCAAGTGAGGTCTGTGTGTCCTTCACTTGTCTGGTCGTCTGTGCCAGTTCTGTGTTCTGTGTCTTATTCATGCGTTTTGTTTGGTTTTTATTTATTTTTCAAGTGTTTAGCTTCCGTACGCTGACACTTGACGTTTTCCTCGTCGTCGTACAACATTTGCACACATTTTTTTGCGAACTCTAAGGACTCAAACATTTCAAAACTTTTTCAACATACCTCAGGTGAGATAATATTGTTCACGTTTGTACCAAGGCCTGCAAGTTTGGGTTAGATTTTTCAAGTGTTCTGCTAGTGTACACTGACACTTGATCATTTCTACCAAACGCAGCCTATTTGACCAAATGAAGAATGTTGTGGTTTTATTCTGTATTCTGACATGTTGTCATTAATCAAATTGCTAAGAACATTAGATTTTGATCCAACTAGGTAGATTCAAGGTTTTCTAACATAGCTAGGGCAACTTAATGATTTTAACTTTTGTACCAAAGTCTTCAGTTGTGGGTAGATTTCTCAGGTGTTCTTGGGTCATTTTTAATAACTTCTACTCATTGCATAATATGTATATAACCTAATTTGCTAACTTGTGTTTTGTCTCTTCCAGCCTCATTAATTGTGTCTTTCTTTCTTTTCAGATGTTCAAGTGAGTCTTGTGTTCCTTCACTTGTCTGGTCGTCTGTGCCAGTTTCTGTGTTCTGTGTCTTATTCATGCGTTTTGTTTGGTTTTATTTATTTTTCAAGTGTTTAGCTTCCGTATGCTGACACTTGACGTTTTCTCGTCGTCGTACAACATTGCACACATTTTTGCGAACTCTAAGGACTCAAACATTTCAAACTTTTTCGACATACCTCAGGTGAGATAATATTTTTCACGTTTGTACCAAGGCCTGCAAGTTTGGGTAGATTTTTCAAGTGTTTCTGCTAGTGTACACTGACACTTGATCATTTCTACCCAACGCAGCCTATTTGACCAAATGAAGAATGTTGTGGTTTTATTCTGTATTCTGACATGTGTCATGTAATCAAATTGCTAAGAACATTAGATTTTGATCCAACTAGGTAGATTCAAAGGTTTTCTAACATAGCTAGGGCAACTTAATGATTTTAACTTTTGTACCAAAGTCTTCAGTTTGGGTAGATTTCTCAGGTGTTTATAACTTCTACTCATTGCATAATATTTGTATACATATTTTTGCTAACTTGTGTTTTGGTCTCTTCCAGCCTCATTAATTGTGTCTTTCTTTCTTTTTCAGATGTTCAAGTGAGGTCTTGTGTTCCTTCACTGTCTGGTCGTCTGTGCCAGTTTCTGTGTTCTGTGTCTTATTCATGCGTTTTGTTTGGTTTTTATTTATTTTTCAAGTGTTTAGCTTCCGTATGCTGACACTTGACGTTTTCTCGTCGTCGTACAACATTTGCACACATTTTTTTTGCGAACTCTAAGGACTACAAACATTTCAAACTTTTTCAACAGGTGAGATAATATTTTTCACGTTTGTACCAAGGCCTGCAAGTTTGGGTAGATTTTTCAAGTGTTCTGCTAGTGTACACTGACACTTGATCATTTCTAACCAACTCAGCCTATTTGACCAAAATGAAGAATGTTGTGGTTTATTCTGTATTCTGACATGTTGTCATGTAATCAAATTGCTAAGAACAGTAGATTTGATCCAACTAGGTAGATTCAAAGGTTTTCTAACATAGCTAGGGCAACTTAATGAATTTAACTTTTGTACCAAAGTCTTCAGTTTGGGTAGATTTCTCAGGTGTTCTTGGTCATTTTTAATAACTTCTACTCATTGCATAATATTTGTATAACCTATTTTGCTAACTTGTGTTTTGTCTCTTCCAGCCTCATTAATTTGTGTCTTTCTTTCTTTTTCAGATGTTCAAGTGAGGTCTTGTGTCCTTCACTTGTCTGGTCGTCTGTGCCAGTTTCTGTGTTCTGTGTCTTATTCATGCGTTTTGTTTGGTTTTATTTATTTTTCAAGTGTTTAGCTTCCGTATGCTGACACTTGACGTTTTCTCGGTCGTCGTACAACATTTGCACACATTTTTTGCGAACTCTAAGGACTCAAACATTTCAAACTTTTTCAACAGGTGAGATAATATTTTTCACGTTTGTACCAAGGCCTGCAAGTTTGGGTAGATTTTTCAAGTGTTCTGCTAGTGTACACTGACACTTGATCATTTCTACCCAACGCAGCCTATTGGACCAAAATGAAGAATGTTGTGGTTTTATTCTGTATTCTGACATGTTGTCATGTAATCAAATTGCTAAGAACATTAGATTTTGATCCAACTAGGTAGATTCAAAGGTTTCTAACATAGCTAGGGGCAACTTAATGATTTTAACTTTTGTACCAAAGTCTTCAGTTTGGGTAGATTTCTCAGGTGTTCTTGGTCATTTTTAATAACTTCTACTCATTGCATAATATTTGTATAACATATTTTTGCTAACTTGTGTTTTGGTCTCTTCCAGCCTCATTAATTGTGTCTTTCTTTCTTTTTCAGATGTTCAAGTGAGGTCTTGTGTTCCTTCACTTGTCTGGTCGTCTGTGCCAGTTTCTGTGTTCTGTGTCTTATTCATTGCGTTTTGTTTGGTTTTATTTATTTTCAAGTGTTTAGCTTCCGTATGCTGACACTTGACGTTTTCTCGTCGTCGTACAACATTTGCACACATTTTTTGCGAACTCTAAGGACTCAAACATTTCAAACTTTTTCAACAGGTGAGATAATATTTTTCACGTTTGTACCAAGGCCTGCAAGTTTGGGTAGATTTTCAAGTGTTCTGCTAGTGTACACTGACACTTGATCATTTCTACCCAACGCAGCTATTTGACCAAAATGAAGAATGTTGTGGTTTTATTCTGTATTCTGACATGTTGTCATGTAATCAAATTGCTAAGAACATTAGATTTATGATCCAACTAGGTAGATTCAAAGGTTTTCTAACATAGCTAGGGCAACTTAATGATTTTAACTTTTGTACCAAAGTCTTCAGTTTGGGTAGATTTCCCAGGCATTCTTGGTCATTTTTAATAACTTCTACTCATTGCATAATATGTATATAACATATGTTTGCTAACTTGTGTTTTGTCTCTTCCAGCCTCATTAATTGTGTCTTTCTTTCTTTTTCAAGATGTTCAAGTGAGGTCTTGTGTTCCTTCACTTGTCTGGTCGTCTGTGCCAGTTTCTGTGTTCTGTGTCTTATTCATGCGTTTTGTTTGGTTTTATTTATTTTTCAAGTGTTTAGCTTCCGTACGCTGACACTTGACGTTTTCTCGTCGTCGTACAACATTTGCACACATTTTTTTGCGAACTCTAAGGACTCAAACATTTCAAACTTTTTCAACATACCTCAGGTGAGATAATATTTTTCACGTTTGTACCAAGGCCCTGCAAGTTGGGGTAGATTTTCAAGTGTTCTGCTAGTGTACACTGACACTTGATCATTTCTACCCAACGCAGCCTATTTGACCAAAATGAAGAATGTTGTGGTTTATTCTGTATTCTGACATGTTGTCCATGTAATCAAATTGCTAAGAACATTAGATTTTGATCAACTAGGTAGATTCAAAGGGTTTTCTAACATAGCTAGGGCAACTTAATGATTTTAACTTTTGTACCAAAGTCTTCAGTTTGGGTAGATTTCCCAGGCATTCTTGGTCATTTTTAATAACTTCTACTCATTGCATAATATGTATATAACATATTTTTGCTAACTTGTGTTTTGTCCTCTTCCAGCCTCATTAATTGTGTCTTTCTTTCTTTTTCAGATGTTCAAGTGAGGTCTTGTGTTCCTTCACTGTCTGGTCGTCTGTGCCAGTTTCTGTGTTCTGTGTCTTATTCATGCGTTTTGTTTGGTTTTATTTATTTTTCAAGTGTTTAGCTTCCGTACGCTGACACTTGACGTTTTCTCGTCGTCGTACAACATTTGCACACATTTTTTGCGAACTCTAAGGACTCAAACATTTCAAACTTTTTCAACATACCTCAGGTGAGATAATATTTTTCACGTTGTACCAAGGCCTGCAAGTTTGGGTAGATTTTCAAGTGTTCTGCTAGTGTACACTGACACTTGATCATTTCTACCCAACGCAGCCTATTTGACCAAAATGAAGAATGTTGTGGTTTTATTCTGTATTCTGACATGTTGTCATGTAATCAAATTGCTAAGAACATTAGATTTTGATCCAACTAGGTAGATTCAAAGGTTTTCTAACATAGCTAGGGCAACTTAATGATTTTAACTTTTGTACCAAAGTCTTCAGTTTGGGTAGATTTCTCAGGTGTTCTTGGTCATTTTTAATAACTTCTACTCATTGCATAATATTTGTATAACCTAATTTTGCTAACTTGTGTTTTGTCTCTTCCAGCCTCATTAATTGTGTCTTTCTTTCTTTTTCAGATGTTCAAGTGAGGTCTTGTGTTCCTTCACTTGTCCTGGTCGTCTGTGCCAGTTTGCTGTGTTCTGTGTCTTATTCATGCGTTTTGTTTGGTTTTATTTATTTTTCAAGTGTTTAGCTTCCGTATGCTGACACTTGACGTTTTCCTCGTCGTCGTACAAACATTTGCACACATTTTTTGCGAACATCTAAGGACTCAAACATTTCAAACTTTTTCGACATACCTCAGGTGAGATAATATTTTTCACGTTGTACCAAGGCCTGCAAGTTTGGGTAGATTTTTCAAGTGTTCTGCTAGTGTACACTGACACTTGATCATTTCTACCCAACGCAGCCTATTTGACCAAAATGAAGAATGTTGTGGTTTTATTCTGTATTCTGACATGTTGTCATGTAATCAAATTGCTAAGAACATTAGATTTTGATCCAACTAGGTAGATTCAAAGGTTTTCTAACATAGCTAGGGCAACTTAATGATTTTAACTTTTGTACCAAAGTCTTCAGTTTGGGTAGATTTCTCAGGTGTTTAATAACTTCTACTCATTGCATAATATTTGTATAACATATTTTTGCTAACTTGTGTTTTGTCTCTTCCAGCCTCATTAATTGTGTCTTTCTTTCTTTTTCAGATGTTCAAGTGAGGTCTTGTGTTCCTTCACTTGTCTGGTCGTCTGTGCCAGTTTCTGTGTTCTGTGTCTTATTCATGCGTTTTGTTTGGTTTTATTTATTTTTCAAGTGTTTAGCTTCCGTATGCTGACACTTGACGTTTTCTCGTCGTCGTACAACATTTGCACACATTTTTTTGCGAACTCTAAGGACTCAAACATTTCAAACTTTTTCAACAGGTGAGATAATATTTTTCACGTTTGTACCAAGGCCTGCAAGTTTGGGTAGATTTTTCAAGTGTTCTGCTAGTGTACACTGACACTTGATCATTTCTAACCAACGCAGCCTATTTGACCAAAATGAAGAATGTTGTGGTTTTATTCTGTATTCTGACATGTTGTCATGTAATCAAATTGCTAAGAACATTAGATTTTGATCCAACTAGGTAGATTCAAAGGTTTTCTAACATAGCTAGGGCAACTTAATGAATTTAACTTTTGTACCAAAGTCTTCAGTTTGGGTAGATTTCTCAGGTGTTCTTGGTCATTTTTAATAACTTCTACTCATTGCATAATATTTGTATAACCTAATTTTGCTAACTTGTGTTTTGTCTCTTCCAGCCTCATTAATTGTGTCTTTCTTTCTTTTTCAGATGTTCAAGTGAGGTCTTGTGTTCCTTCACTTGTCTGGTCGTCTGTGCCAGTTTCTGTGTTCTGTGTCTTATTCATGCGTTTTGTTTGGTTTTATTTATTTTTCAAGTGTTTAGCTTCCGTATGCTGACACTTGACGTTTTCTCGTCGTCGTACAACATTTGCACACATTTTTTGCGAACTCTAAGGACTCAAACATTTCAAACTTTTTCGACATACCTCAGGTGAGATAATATTTTTCACGTTTGTACCAAGGCCTGCAAGTTTGGGTAGATTTTTCAAGTGTTCTGCTAGTGTACACTGACACTTGATCATTTCTACCCAACGCAGCCTATTTGACCAAAATGAAGAATGTTGTGGTTTTATTCTGTATTCTGACATGTTGTCATGTAATCAAATTGCTAAGAACATTAGATTTTGATCCAACTAGGTAGATTCAAAGGTTTTCTAACATAGCTAGGGCAACTTAATGATTTTAACTTTTGTACCAAAGTCTTCAGTTTGGGTAGATTTCTCAGGTGTTTAATAACTTCTACTCATTGCATAATATTTGTATAACATATTTTTGCTAACTTGTGTTTTGTCTCTTCCAGCCTCATTAATTGTGTCTTTCTTTCTTTTTCAGATGTTCAAGTGAGGTCTTGTGTTCCTTCACTTGTCTGGTCGTCTGTGCCAGTTTCTGTGTTCTGTGTCTTATTCATGCGTTTTGTTTGGTTTTATTTATTTTTCAAGTGTTTAGCTTCCGTATGCTGACACTTGACGTTTTCTCGTCGTCGTACAACATTTGCACACATTTTTTTGCGAACTCTAAGGACTCAAACATTTCAAACTTTTTCAACAGGTGAGATAATATTTTTCACGTTTGTACCAAGGCCTGCAAGTTTGGGTAGATTTTTCAAGTGTTCTGCTAGTGTACACTGACACTTGATCATTTCTAACCAACGCAGCCTATTTGACCAAAATGAAGAATGTTGTGGTTTTATTCTGTATTCTGACGTGTTGTCATGTAATCAAATTGCTAAGAACATTAGATTTTGATCCAACTAGGTAGATTCAAAGGTTTTCTAACATAGCTAGGGCAACTTAATGATTTTAACTTTTGTACCAAAGTCTTCAGTTTGGGTAGATTTCTCAGGTGTTGGTCATTTTTAATAACTTCTACTCATTGCATAATATTTGTATAACATATTTTTGCTAACTTGTGTTTTGTCTCTTCCAGCCTCATTAATTGTGTCTTTCTTTCTTTTTCAGATGTTCAAGTGAGGTCTTGTGTTCCTTCACTTGTCTGGTCGTCTGTGCCAGTTTCTGTGTTCTGTGTCTTATTCATGCGTTTTGTTTGGTTTTATTTATTTTTCAAGTGTTTAGCTTCCGTACGCTGACACTTGACGTTTTCTCGTCGTCGTACAACATTTGCACACATTTTTTGCGAACTCTAAGGACTCAAACATTTCAAACTTTTTCAACATACCTCAGGTGAGATAATATTTTTCACGTTTGTACCAAGGCCTGCAAGTTTGGGTAGATTTTTCAAGTGTTCTGCTAGTGTACACTGACACTTGATCATTTCTACCCAACGCAGCCTATTTGACCAAAATGAAGAATGTTGTGGTTTTATTCTGTATTCTGACATGTTGTCATGTAATCAAATTGCTAAGAACATTAGATTTTGATCCAACTAGGTAGATTCAAAGGTTTTCTAACATAGCTAGGGCAACTTAATGATTTTAACTTTTGTACCAAAGTCTTCAGTTTGGGTAGATTTCTCAGGCATTCTTGGTCATTTTTAATAACTTCTACTCATTGCATAATATGTATATAACATATTTTTGCTAACTTGTGTTTTGTCTCTTCCAGCTTCATTAATTGTGTCTTTCTTTCTTTTTCAGATGTTCAAGTGAGGTCTTGTGTTCCTTCACTTGTCTGGTCGTCTGTGCCAGTTTCTGTGTTCTGTGTCTTATTCATGCGTTTTGTTTGGTTTTATTTATTTTTCAAGTGTTTAGCTTCCGTACGCTGACACTTGACGTTTTCTCGTCGTCGTACAACATTTGCACACATTTTTTGCAAACTCTAAGGACTCAAACATTTCAAACTTTTTCAACAGGTGAGATAATATTTTTCACGTTTGTACCAAGGCCTGCAAGTTTGGGTAGATTTTTCAAGTGTTCTGCTAGTGTACACTGACACTTGATCATTTCTACCCAACGCAGCCTATTTGACCAAAATGAAGAATGTTGTGGTTTTATTCTGTATTCTGACGTGTTGTCATGTAATCAAATTGCTAAGAACATTAGATTTTGATCCAACTAGGTAGATTCAAAAGTTTTCTAACATAGCTAGGGCAACTTAATGATTTTAACTTTGTACCAAAGTCTTCAGTTTGGGTAGATTTCTCAGGTGTTTAATAACTTCTACTCATTGCATAATATTTGTATAACATATTTTTGCTAACTTGTGTTTTGTCTCTTCCAGCCTCATTAATTGTGTCTTTCTTTCTTTTTCAGATGTTCAAGTGAGGTCTTGTGTTCCTTCACTTGTCTGGTCGTCTGTGCCAGTTTCTGTGTTCTGTGTCTTATTCATGCGTTTTGTTTGGTTTTATTTATTTTTCAAGTGTTTAGCTTCCGTACGCTGACACTTGACGTTTTCTCGTCGTCGTACAACATTTGCACACATTTTTTGCGAACTCTAAGGACTCAAACATTTCAAACTTTTTCAACATACCTCAGGTGAGATAATATTTTTCACGTTTGTACCAAGGCCTGCAAGTTTGGGTAGATTTTTCAAGTGTTCTGCTAGTGTACACTGACACTTGATCATTTCTACCCAACGCAGCCTATTTGACCAAAATGAAGAATGTTGTGGTTTTATTCTGTATTCTGACGTGTTGTCATGTAATCAAATTGCTAAGAACATTAGATTTTGATCCAACTAGGTAGATTCAAAGGTTTTCTAACATAGCTAGGGCAACTTAATGATTTTAACTTTTGTACCAAAGTCTTCAGTTTGGGTAGATTTCTCAGGTGTTCTTGGTCATTTTTAATAACTTCTACTCATTGCATAATATTTGTATAACATATTTTTGCTAACTTGTGTTTTGTCTCTTCCAGCCTCATTAATTGTGTCTTTCTTTCTTTTTCAGATGTTCAAGTGAGGTCTTGTGTTCCTTCACTTGTCTGGTCGTCTGTGCCAGTTTCTGTGTTCTGTGTCTTATTCATGCGTTTTGTTTGGTTTTATTTATTTTTCAAGTGTTTAGCTTCCGTACGCTGACACTTGACGTTTTCTCGTCGTCGTACAACATTTGCACACATTTTTTTGCGAACTCTAAGGACTCAAACATTTCAAACTTTTTCAACAGGTGAGATAATATTTTTCACGTTTGTACCAAGGCCTGCAAGTTTGGGTAGATTTTTCAAGTGTTCTGCTAGTGTACACTGACACTTGATCATTTCTACCCAACGCAGCCTATTTGACCAAAATGAAGAATGTTGTGGTTTTATTCTGTATTCTGACATGTTGTCATGTAATCAAATTGCTAAGAACATTAGATTTTGATCCAACTAGGTAGATTCAAAAGTTTTCTAACATAGCTAGGGCAACTTAATGATTTTAACTTTGTACCAAAGTCTTCAGTTTGGGTAGATTTCTCAGGTGTTCTTGGTCACTTTTAATAACTTCTACTCATTGCATAATATTTGTATAACATATTTTTGCTAACTTGTGTTTTGTCTCTTCCAGCCTCATTAATTGTGTCTTTCTTTCTTTTTCAGATGTTCAAGTGAGGTCTTGTGTTCCTTCACTTGTCTGGTCGTCTGTGCCAGTTTCTGTGTTCTGTGTCTTATTCATGCGTTTTGTTTGGTTTTATTTATTTTTCAAGTGTTTAGCTTCCGTATGCTGACACTTGACGTTTTCTCGTCGTCGTACAACATTTTGCACACATTTTTTGCGAACTCTAAGGACTCAAACATTTCAAACTTTTTCAACATACCTCAGGTGAGATAATATTTTTCACGTTTGTACCAAGGCCTGCAAGTTTGGGTAGATTTTTCAAGTGTTCTGCTAGTGTACACTGACACTTGATCATTTCTACCCAACGCAGCCTATTTGACCAAAATGAAGAATGTTGTGGTTTTATTCTGTATTCTGACATGTTGTCATGTAATCAAATTGCTAAGAACATTAGATTTTGATCCAACTAGGTAGATTCAAAAGTTTTCTAACATAGCTAGGGCAACTTAATGATTTTAACTTTTGTACCAAAGTCTTCAGTTTGGGTAGATTTCTCAGGTGTTTAATAACTTCTACTCATTGCATAATATTTGTATAACATATTTTTGCTAACTTGTGTTTTGTCTCTTCCAGCCTCATTAATTGTGTCTTTCTTTCTTTTTCAGATGTTCAAGTGAGGTCTTGTGTTCCTTCACTTGTCTGGTCGTCTGTGCCAGTTTCTGTGTTCTGTGTCTTATTCATGCGTTTTGTTTGGTTTTATTTATTTTTCAAGTGTTTAGCTTCCGTATGCTGACACTTGACGTTTTCTCGTCGTCGTACAACATTTGCACACATTTTTTTGCGAACTCTAAGGACTCAAACATTTCAAACTTTTCAACAGGTGAGATAATATTTTTCACGTTTGTACCAAGGCCTGCAAGTTTGGGTAGATTTTTCAAGTGTTCTGCTAGTGTACACTGACACTTGATCATTTCTACCCAACGCAGCCTATTTGACCAAAATGAAGAATGTTGTGGTTTTATTCTGTATTCTGACGTGTTGTCATGTAATCAAATTGCTAAGAACATTAGATTTTGATCCAACTAGGTAGATTCAAAGGTTTTCTAACATAGCTAGGGCAACTTAATGATTTTAACTTTTGTACCAAAGTCTTCAGTTTGGGTAGATTTCTCAGGTGTTCTTGGTCATTTTTAATAACATCTACTCATTGCATAATATTTGTATAACATATTTTTGCTAACTTGTGTTTTGTCTCTTCCAGCCTCATTAATTGTGTCTTTCTTTCTTTTTCAGATGTTCAAGTGAGGTCTTGTGTTCCTTCACTTGTCTGGTCGTCTGTGCCAGTTTCTGTGTTCTGTGTCTTATTCATGCGTTTTGTTTGGTTTTATTTATTTTTCAAGTGTTTAGCTTCCGTACGCTGACACTTGACGTTTTCTCGTCGTCGTACAACATTTGCACACATTTTTTGCAAACTCTAAGGACTCAAACATTTCAAACTTTTTCAACAGGTGAGATAATATTTTTCACGTTTGTACCAAGGCCTGCAAGTTTGGGTAGATTTTTCAAGTGTTCTGCTAGTGTACACTGACACTTGATCATTTCTACCCAACGCAGCCTATTTGACCAAAATGAAGAATGTTGTGGTTTTATTCTGTATTCTGACGTGTTGTCATGTAATCAAATTGCTAAGAACATTAGATTTTGATCCAACTAGGTAGATTCAAAGGTTTTCTAACATAGCTAGGGCAACTTAATGATTTTAACTTTTGTACCAAAGTCTTCAGTTTGGGTAGATTTCTCAGGTGTTCTTGGTCATTTTTAATAACTTCTACTCATTGCATAATATTTGTATAACATATTTTTGCTAACTTGTGTTTTGTCTCTTCCAGCCTCATTAATTGTGTCTTTCTTTCTTTTTCAGATGTTTCAAGCGAGGCCAGTTGTCACAGCCGATGTCCAGTTTACTTGTGTACTGAGGGTCCCAGCTGACGTCCAGTCTGTTCCTGTCATGACCTAACGTCTGTTATGATTTGTCAATAAATGATTGTAGATAAAATGTTACTGAATTGATATGTAATTTGCCTATAGTTTCTGCATTTAGTGACGCCCTTGTTGGGTTTAGTCAGCATAGCAGATAACACAAGCAATCAAAAGGTAATACACAGTAAGTTTTGCTTCAGCCCCTTGCTAAAGGTGAGATAAGAGTCAGGGGGATCTATGCCATCAGTAAATTACTGATCGTTTCTGCACAATGTAATTATACCTAAGTAAAGTAAGTAAAGTTTTACTCTTTTACTCAGCACTTTTTAAAACACACAGTTGCAGTGCTTTACACAGGAAAAATATAAAGAGTAAAACAAGAAGTACAAAAAGAGAAAAGGCCAAACAAAATCCCACAAAAACAAAAAAGGGAAGGAGAAGGAGAAGACTTCCCTATAGAGATGGGTTTCAAGCAGTCAAGCAGTCATTGGGAAAGATGATTCAAGAGGGTTGGGGCTAAAGTGCAGTCATCTTTTGCTTCTTGTTTAGTTTAGTCAAGGATGACAGGTCAAGATTTGAAGGTCTGAAACTGTAACTGGGGTCAAGGCCAGGCAGTGCCTTTTGTGTAATCAACACGGTCTTGTAGTTAATGTGGAAATATACAAGAGGTGAATGGAGGGATGTAAGAACAGGGTTACCCACAGCTAGTTGTTCGACAGCTCATTTAACTAAAACAATGAACCAACATGAGTTTCAGAGTACTCCGGGTAAAACCTTCAGACTGCATATAGAACCCAAACTTGGCACTAGATGTCAGTATCTTACAGGAAACAGATATAATACTATTACAGCTCTGCTCTGTAAGGCCCGAGTCCAGAGGTATGCTGGCACGGCTATTGAAATCACAGGATGCGCATAATTAAAAGGCAGCAGGCTCTTCGGAGCATATGCAGACCGACAAAAGAGGAAGGACTGGGTAAACAGATTTACAGTAACAGAAATTGTGCTATATTAACACTGAGTCTCAGTCTTTTTAAGGATCTGTGACCGGGTTAGGAGTTGAAGCTGTAGAAGCTGTACCCCTCTTATAATTTACCCTACAGCTAACCTCTTCTGGTACCTGAAAGTTATACTAGATCACGTTGTCAGGTGAATATTGTAACAGTTTCCAACTTGCAACCGACCTCTTGCAATTAGTATTATGATTTCACAGGTTTAGGCTTATATCCAGCCTTCCTGTTGCAGTCATTCTGATTCAGCAAAATCTGGTTGTTGTGACTGTGTAATATTGCTGCTAACAAGGGCTGTGCAAATTATCTTTATACTTCATTTTTTTTCTTCTAAAGATTAGACAAATTAGCTTTAGAGGTGCTGGGAGGCTGATCTTATTACCTCCTGACAAAAGCTAGGTTAGCTGTTTTCCCTGTGTCTTTGTGCTAAGCTGAGTTTGCTCAGAGTGGGATGGACTTTCTCATCCAACTCTGTAAGAAAGCAATAAAGTGTTTCCCAGTATTTCCCCCACACAGTTCACCGTTTCTTTAAGTATTTTTTAAGTGCATTCAACTGTGGCATCAGTGGTGGAACTAGACTTTTATACAAAGGGTGGCCAGAGGGTGATCCAGAGGGTGATCAAGGATCAAGTATATAGACCCCCCTGATAAATCAGGGGGGTCTATATACTAGGCCTTATAGAGGAAAACACTGTGAAAACACTTGGTACCTAAAGAACATGACTTCCTGATAATTTTGATGCATGCATGCGTGCATGGTACTCCAGGACAGCTGTGTGTGATCAGATCACCAAGACAAACACAAGTGTAGTTTCTACAGCATTTTGTGATATTTAGACGCTAACAGACGAGAGACTGTTATCAGAGTTACATGTAGCACGTTTATTGCTTATTTTGAGTTAAACAATAACAACAGTAACCACAAAACATTGTTCATATACAAGAATACAGGAGTATAAATATAGAATATCTGTACTACAGGGTAGTATTTGAGCATTTCTCGAACACACGACAGACATACACTCAAAAAAAAAATCATTCACTCAAAGACCTCAATCACCAGCACATTCACTCGTTCATTTGCAAATACAAATGGAAGATCATTTGTGTCTCGAAAGGTGCAGTGCTGTCTAGGAGACAGTTTATTACTGCTTGAACTCCCTCCAAAGAGCCAACTTGCATTTCAAATAGACATCGAGGAGTTACAGGAGGTGCTCAATAATCAAGGCAGGACAAGACATAATCCAACATCCCGCCTGCAGCTTGTTTTGTCCCGTTTTGATCCTCGTGTCCAAAAGAGAGGCTCCAAATGTCTCTCAAGTCGTGCCTTTATCATATTAACATCACTGAACTGACACATCACTATAAAGCTGTGGGCAACTTAACACTATTGTGGGGAGGACCGGGAGCCTCTATGATCTGCCAAAGAAAAGAAAATGTGTCATACTGTACAAACACAAGTCCGCTTATGGCACAAAGTAGAAATCTTCTGAGCTAGTGAAGTCAGTATAGTAGCAACAAGCAAGGAGGTTTATGGGAAACAGTCTTTTAAATGACACCAGCACTAATAATACCAACAGAGACCAATCTTCCTGCCCCCGCTCTCATTTGTTTACAATACATCCACATGGGGTGCACAATTTATTTGATGTACTGATGTTTAAATACACTACATACAGCACCTTTAATACAACTCTGTCTGATGTTTGGACAATATGGAGACTAATACCAGGTTGGTTGGAGCTGGGAGTGTGCACTGCATCCTGTCGTGCTCCATGTCATGTCCAGTTTGAGGCTTGAATGTGGGCGCAGCGAGGGTTTTAAACAGTAGTGCAAAGTCCGTTTTCCAGCTCTCCAGGGCAAAGCGCTTTACATGAGACACTTCACTTCCTTGGGTCCTCACTAGTGCACCCATCAAATGGTTGTGAAAAAAAAAAAATCCCCCAAAAAAGACAGACTGATATCCCTTCTATTTTCGTTAGACGTTCATTAGACGCTGTTGAGTAGTAGAATGGCAGTGGCTGCGCTGGGAGAGGAAATTTCAGGGTTAATGTAATGGGGGTCTTGTTCGTCTTCGGAGTCCCCCTTCTTCCTTTGTGCTACAGTCAAGGTTAGCTTGTTCAAACCGGTTTCTAGCGTCGCCTCTGCTCCCTCCGCTCTGTCACCTACAACCACACACACACACACACGGAAACAGAACAGATGGCAACTCGATGGTGAATACATCTGCACGTTAAAATAAACCAAAATAGAGCCAGCTTAACTTTGGCTGGCTGAAACTGAATTTTACCAGTAATGTCATCCACGTCCAGCATGGTTGATATTATGTTTTTTTTTGTGTGTAATTATTACACAGTAAAGTTTTATAAGTATTACTCTGGACTATAGTAAGCTGTTTGCCCAGATAGAGTTCCCCTAAATGACAAAAAATATTATTTTTTGGCTTTCAGTGGGCAGCAAGAAACACACCTTGTGGCTTTGTTGACATGTTCTTTGTTTGCCTGAAAATGATTAAAGGTATAAAATTTTGACTCACAAACATATTTATGACTGAATCGCTTCACTGGCTCTGTCCAAAGTTCCAAAATCGTTCACTAGTTAACTAATTGATGTTCATAGCTTCATTAATCTGTAAACATCAAAAGAAAAAAAAACAGTTTTTGGTTTAATGCTACACTAAAAATAAATAAAAAAAAAAAAAACATGAAGAAATAAACCTGACGTCAACACACATGTACACACGTGATGAACACACACCTCTCTCCTGGTCGCAGTCTGGAGAGGAGCTCCACTGCATTGGCTACGAGGCCCAGGAGAGGAGAGGCATGCCAGAACCGCACGCTGAGTCTGGGTCATGAGAATTCACTAACTCCAGGCCACCGGGACATGAGGAGGAGAGGATGGAGGAAGGGGGAGACGAGGAAAGGTACGAGCAGGACGTGTGTAGAGCGAGGAGGCGGTGTATGTATGGCAGGGCATGTCAAGGGGCGTGGAGGCAGAGGTGGAAGGACGGGAGGAGGAGGATGAGGAAGGTGAGGAGGGTATGGGTTGGGCCGAGGAAGTGGAGTGAGTGTCGTTCTCCTCCTCTGAGCCGCTACTGTGACTGCCCTCTTCGTCAATTGACACGGACACCACTAAAACACACATACACACAGATATGTACATTAAACATGCAGACATACAGATGCACCGACAAAACGAAAAAAAAAAAACTAATAATGTGGACGGATGAAGTGAATAAACTTCAGCTCCACTCACTTGACAGGCCGTCTGACTCCATCTTGAAGTTGGCGATGTCGTCGCTGCCTCCATCTCCCTCCGCCCCAACGCCCTGCTCCCTGGTGCCCATGGCGGAACGCCGCTGGGCATGGATCTCTTCGGAGATGCTCTCTAGGTTGCACAGCGCTGCGCGGTAATCGGCCTTAGCGACCACAAGTTTGGCCTGACGCTCATCCACGAGGCGTTTCAGTTGCTGCGAGGAATCACAGTTTTGTTTTCTCAGTAAGACTGTAAGCACATTTTGACGTCCAATGGCTGCTAATGTCAGATGCTAACAGGCTCAGTGCTAAAATCCTGCTATTTACCATCGTAGTTTAGCATGTTAGCACGCTAACATTTGTAAATATCACTAAACAAAGTACAGCTGTGGGTGGTGATAATGTCATTAGTCCTAAAATGTTGACCTAATGATGCATCTAGATGGAAAAGTAAGAGTTCGCCATTTATTACATGTGAGTCTGAGGCCGGCGAATGAATGTGAGATAGTTCAGTGGTAACTTTAAATGATTTAAAACCCTGTTAACATACATACCTCAAGCTGTAGATAATACTTGGCTTTCAGTTCAAAATACGGCCTACAGGGGGAGAAAAAGAAGAAAGACTGAGCGACAGGGAGGAGAACTTGCCATCTGTCACTGGAGAAAACTGCTGAAAGAATAACACTCCTCTGTGAGTAATCACATTCCTTGGCTCTTACAGAGGGAGCACACCCCAACACTACACAACCAACTCATGAAACATCTGGATTGCATCAGATGACATAAACGTAGCCCCTCTTTCTCTCTCTCTCTCACACACACAAACACACACTCACACACGGCGAGGCCCAAGGCAGGGGGGGGAAAGAAAATGAGACAAATGCACGGACCTGGATTTGTTGATGGAGCGTTTGAGTTTCTTCTCCAACTGCCTCATGTGGCTGATACAGGAATTGTAATTGGCCGCCGTTTTCTTGTGTTCAGCTTCACTGCGCGTTCTCGCCTGCTCGGCCTCCATCACCTGAGACAATCAAGAAAGGGTGTTTTTGTTTGATTTGTACTGCAGAAACCAAGCCCGAGACCGACAACAGCTACTTCCACTGTCAGTCTAAACCTCAACCTTAAAGCAGAAATTACTTCAAATGAAAGGTTTTGGTATTTTTTCAGCTGCCATACCCTCTGTGTGGCATGGTTGAGCATTTCCTGCCAGGCTGAGTCAAACTGGCGGCTGTCCTCCTCCAGCAGCCTCTCCTCAGCCAGGGCGATGGTTTCCTTGGCTGCCCGCAGGATCTCCACCGCCCGCTGGAACTCTTGAGTGGCCTTTTGGGCTTCAACCTGGGCCTAGAGTTCAGAGAGAGGGGTTATAACTTGTAAGTGTCCTGCTTGAAAACAGCTCAGGGTTTTCATGATAGACAGAGATTTCACTGAATTCTGATGGCATGAAAAGTATGAAAATACTGACAGAAAGCTTAAATCGTAGCATTGCGATGACGTCAAACCATTTCAAATTCTCCTTTTCGTTATTTATTTAAACCAGCAAGTTGGCCCAACATTTTTTTTCTTACTCGACATGGCATGATTGCAGCAGTAGTCTCTGCTTTCACTGTGTGTCTGTCTGCATTTTATGACCTACATTTCCTCTGGAGGAACCACGGTTGATTCCTTATGACAGTCGTGGAGGGACAAAGAGATTTTGCATCGCGCCCACATGCACGTACACACATGCACAGAAAGACAACCGTGCCTTGATCTAAAAGACAAGCAGAAGCTTTGTCACTAAGAAAATCTGACACACTGTCAGTGGGCTCTCCCTGCCCACAGTCACAGTCAATAGGAGGATTATTCCCATAATTCTGGACATATTTGGACCCACTCGCTCTACTCCGACAGGCATGCCATAAAGGTCAGTGTGTTGGCTGAACACCAAGATTAAGCAGTTACAGTAACTTCAAGCAGATTTCCTTGAATAAGATTTTTTTTTTTTAAACAACAAGAATTTGGTTAGCTGAGTTATTTGTAGATAAATCTGAGCTGATGATATTAATGTGGATGATATTGCTTGACCTTGACTTTCTGAAAAATGTGTGATATTAAAAGCATGAAATAAACCCAAAACACGCCACGCTTTTATTTTAAGAAACCTGTTTCATGACACAGCGAAAGCATAGAATTAAGATGTGCCGTCATATTGATTATGATGCTTTACATCTTCTACATATCAAACATATATCACAAACAGAAACAACATCCTTTGCCTTGTACCCATCCTACAGATTTCCATGTTAAGAAAATCAATAGTTAATAGTAGGTGATAAAGTCAGAGCAAGCACATCTGATGCTGATCCAAGTTCCCGGGCAGATCATTTTACTTCCATCAGAGACATCCAAAATTATGCAACAGGCCGTGCCGCTGATCATTCTCCCCTTGCTCTTTAAACACAGCATAAGGTTAGAGTACATTATGTTCAGTGCAACAGTTTAATGAGGCAAATTTCTCTTGAGGCATTCAGTTACTGTCAGTGGTGTGTGTGTGTGACCCTGTGATATTTTATAACATTATTAGTCTGTCACTTGCCCCTTGTCCTGTTTTAACTGCCCATTTGTATTCACTGTATACAATGGAAGCAAACTTGCCGGTCTGGTTTGTGTTTCTATCCTTGAGCGTATTGAATGGATTATTGTATGCCATTGTCGAAGCTAAATGGCCATTCTAACTATGAAATAAAGCCAGCCATTCATGTTAAAACTGTAGTCCGTTTCACAGTTTCACACATAAATTGTTTCAAATGCAAACGCATTTTTGTTGGAGCGCTTCCCAAAATCAGTCGATGACAGGAAGGAAAACTGCAAGCTGCAATGAAACGGTCTTTACAAATAGTTATCAGAGGGAAATGTCTGACTCTTTACCTACTAAGTGCATATATTCACCAAATCTTGTGCAACCGTTAGACTGTATTTCTCCGTGCGTCAATGAGCAATAGATTTCACATTACACAGCTTTACCATAACAGATTCTAACAGACCAAAAGGTCAGCTGTTACACACTTTTTTCTCACGGCCTTTCCTGGCTTTCTGCCGTGCAACCTCTGTAACATGTCCTGCCACTTTCATGATAAAGGCTCAAACAGTGACAGTGAATAAACAAGCGCAGGTCTGCGTCGCCTCACACAAATTGTAGGAAATCCAAAAGCCGATATCTTTTGCGGGGGCGTTATCCAAGTCAAAATTCTTGCGGGGCACAATAACAGTCTTAGTCATGCGAGAGAGAGCTAAGTCGTTCGCTTCAACTAAACATTCGAGGGCCATGGATTCACATGCATACATAAAAAGATAATAAAGCCACACATGAAAGAAATATACACAGCTGAGCTGTATTTTCAAACACCACGCATAGGAAGCAACATGATGTTTAATGTGGTTAAAGCATTAAAGGCAGGCTGCACTGATCTATGAATAAATGTTGCGTAACATTAATCACTGAACCATGTGACCATTCACAAGGTAGATACATGAGAGTTGTTGCTAAAATAGTGCCGGTCCAATATAATCACATTTAAACAGTTACTATAGTAACTGATCACACTCCATCTGCACACCGTCCCCTAAAAGACCTGATGACCTTTTATGCTTAAAAGGGTGCACAATATTAAAATGAGGGCGCAATGCATGTTTTTGCATCCTCCTAGAACTGGACCCAACATAAAAAAATTAACTACATACTCATAAAATGAAATAAATCTAAAATCCAGATGTCAAAAATCTTGGGTGGGGCCACATACTCCTTGTATCAGCATGATTCCACTCATATTTTGTGTCAGTATTGTTGTGATATCTGACTGCTGTAGTGGTTAGATAACCTATCCAGGGTTGAAGAGATAGCGGGTAACGAGTGGGAAGACTAAGAAGAGAAGAAGTTGCTCTTTGCATGTATATTTGCATGTTAGACAGGGAAGATGAATCCCTGCTCTTTGTCTCTCATCGTGACCCATTTCCCAGGCTCGGAGAAGAAAGGAGGCACGGGAAAACAGAAGGAGGATGATAGATATTTGATGAAGAGAAACCAAGAGAACAGAGAAGGAACGGGGACTTTAACGCTATCCATCAGTGGTTTTTGTCGAGTTGGAGATAGAAAAGTCACACAAAAGTGTCCCGTCCTTCACACCGTCCTTCACGACTTCCTAGACATAGCAGCAGAACACTTCCTTTCACATATTCACAGAGCTGTCAGTACCTAAGCTGACTAAACACAGCGACTGTGTGACTGCCTCTCTTTACTTTTGTAAAAAAAAAAAAAAAAACAACCGACTGAACAAATGACAAATCTTTAGCACCCTCGTGAGTGACATGAATCAAAAGGTCAAGGGCACAATGTGGCATTATCTTTGAGGCACAAAAGCCTGCTGAGCAAGGGACAGCATCCAAATGACTGAGCACTGTTATCGGTTAATTAACTTGCAGTCACGGAGCCCACAATATCTGACTCTCTGCGACGGACAATAGGATGAGGTTTTTGGTCTGAAAAAAAAATTGGGTTTTTTTGTCATCCGTGCATAGTGTGTGTGTGTGTTTTGTGTGTGTAACCATGCAGATGACTCATTTTTAATTCACGTGTCTGACACTGTCATGCTCTCTGACACCTTTGTGTCTGGAAATTCACCCCATTTACAGTTTTCGTGGGGCGAGAGATGGAAGGTGAGGAGGTACAGGAAACACAGCCAGGCAGACAGACGGGCAGTGGTGCAGAAGAGACTGCTGGGTAAAAAGGGACAAAAGAGAGGACAGCACAGGCAAATTCCTGTACACCACCCCCCAAGTCTGCTGGAATGCAGGGGGGGAACACGGGGGGTTGGGGGCTGAGACTGGCTTATGGGTGGGGGTAGGTGCAATATTTGTCCGTGTGTGTGTGTCTGTTCCGGAAGGGTCAGTGAGGGTAAGCATGTGAATCCCTTTAAAATAGGTCATGTATTAAATATTAAATATTCATCCATAAATCATTGCCAGACAGCGTGCCAGTTTAACCCGAGGCCTTCATTGGCTTTGCTGAATTGGTCACACACAGACACACACACACACACACACACACACACACACATATACACGTGCACAAAGCTAGTGATAGCTTTTGATCCGTTCACGTGAACGCAGGTCCCATCAAAATTCAATACCTCTCAGTAATCCCGGTCTCTCACGTGTCGCTGTCAGAAGCAGATGCAACTGGCAGGTAATTTGTCATATTGCAACAGACATAAGCAAGGACACACACACACACGCACGCATGTCCACAGTCTATTTCAGTTTAACAGCTCAGCTCTGACACACAAATGTCAACCTTCTGATGAATGACTCATAAGCTTCTTCCTCATTGGCTGAAACACGGGGGTGCGCTGGATGCTAAATTTCTGGTGCTATCCAATCAGAACAAAGCCGCAATGGGCTGGAGCAATTAAACAGCAAAGGACATGACCCACTGGAGAGGGAACAGCACAGTTTAGTGCACTCACTATCGGGGAAGTCGACCTACTTTGCATCTACCTGTAACAGTGCAGAAAGCATAAAAACACAGAGACTTCTAAGATGCAGCAAAGCGAGCCGGTCTGTGTGAGAGACACTATCTGAGCACACAGAGGTAAGACTGAGTTTAAAATAGGCAACACGTGACTATGCTCCTTTTAAGTAGATACGTGCTGAGCTCTTTAAACTTCTCGTTGCTAATCCTCAGTAAGCCTGCCTTCACACTCTCTGTTTGCCGACCTCAGTCACTTCAGTCAGCCCTCTTCTGTAAATGTGTGTGTGTTGGTTTACCTGTCTGCTACTTTGCGGGCTTCCCAGTACGGCTTGGAGTCGTCCACAGCTCGTCCGATCCTCTTCACCTGCTCGTCCAGCTCACCGTTGCCTCCACCAGCACCGCCCGAAACCGCTGACGGCAGTCCTACACACACACACACACACACACAAAGATATTAGCCTTTAAATGGATCACACGATCTACAGTAACATTGCTACACCTAAAAAGCTGTTGAAATGAGGATTTCTAGCCATGCTAGCAGTGTCGTCTGTCAGACTCGGTCCAGGCTGAGCATTCATGGTCCCCAGAGGGTTAATCCATGTTAAACATACCTTTGGAACATCTACATGTTAGCAATGTAAGCATGTTAGCATGCTGGCATTCAGTTCAAAGCACTGCTGTGTCTAAGTATAGCCTCACGAGGCACTTAAACGCTGCTGTGGTCCAACCTTTTAAATAAAACTAGAAAATCAGTTTTGGTAACTTACTTAGTGCGATGTGTGTTTTTACTCTTGGGTTTAATGTTTGAAGCATTAGCCAGGAGTTGTCTTGCCTTTGTGGTTTGTGCTGTCATGCCGGCCCTGATCAATTGGCCTTGCGCCTCCAAAGCGGCTCTCCTAATTCAAGTCATCACTAAAGCATTAGGCAAGTAAAATCACATGTATTAGTATATATGGCAGCTGTATCTCACTTCAGTGTTTGTTGCTCCAGTGGATGTGGCTGAGCAAACCTTACACATATTATTTAGTAGTGAATTATATAGCACAAGTGGCAACATCTGGGTGTGTGTACTTTTCTGGCAGAAAGCCACTGTGGTACTGTGACAGTAGATCCGTTATTAGATGAGGGTAAGATATAGAATAGAAGAGGTCTGTCATCATCTTATCTAAATGGCAGGGTTACTGAGACAGGCCATCTGTTTGTATGCATTATATGTGTTTATTATGTGTGTGTCTGTGTGTGTATGTTGAGTTGTGTCTCTCCTTCATGGAAAGGAGATTTGGAAAGGCAGCAACACCTGCATCCTCCTCACACATCGGCTGACTGACATGGCAACACAAGAGAGGCTAAAGGGAGAGGGCGCTACAGGAAGCACAATTCCTGTGTCATTATGTTTTCTGACTTCCTGTTCCTGCGTTGTGAGATGGTGACACAGCACGTAGCTCTGGAGCTTTACGCCTGTAGTTTATCCTGCATGAAATTTAACTTCATGTTGGCACAGCAGACAACTTCATATCTGTGGATTTAACCTCATTGCCGCAGCTTTTCCTGAATCCTCTGAATCTACTGCACATCGTCCTTAATCAAGTCCAGACTCTGCAGGAAAACAGCCTGCAGCCTGCCAGCAGCACTTTTCACATTTTTAAGCTCCTGACTTTCATTCTACCTCTCGATGAATCGTCTTTTTTTTTCTGTTTGCTTCTGTTTGGGTTTGTATTCATATCAAAGTCACTGACACAACTGTTGCTTGAATACTTTTCCAAAGCTCCAAAACAGTACACAACAGTTGATTCCACTACACAAGACGGGTAAAAAAATAACCAGGATGTATAGCAATTATGAAGCATTTAGCTTGAAAACATGAATTAAGGTATATATAACCGCCCTGTCCTCTCCTTTTACCTCCAGCTCTGGTTTGTGGTGTTCAGACATGGGTGAAGGCC
>JABGLX010000165.1:0-42479 GCA_014281875.1 Nibea albiflora | reverse complement strand
CTGGATCAGGAGTGCCACGCAGGGGTCACATGAAGAGTTTGGTCCGCTGAACTCTCCGATGTTAGCTGAAGCATGGAGGCATCGATGCTCCCACCCCTCGAGGGCCTGCTGCCTGCTAAATCTGTGTCAAACTACATGAACCCGATACATCTCCTCTGCAGTGCAAAATAACGAGAGACATCGGTTGTTCGCCTCTATTGGCAGAGGCTGATCAATGGGCCCCCCATAGTTATTAAGCTGTGCAAATGACAATCGACAGAATCTAGTAAGTGTTAAGCTGCAGGACGGCACTGGGATGGGACGGGCTAACAATGTACACTGGATGACCCTAAAGCTCCAATGAGTCCCATGTGTGTACAGCCTGACATTGCTGTGAATGTTTTTGATATGAAACAATATCTTTTGATCTTATGAGAATTAAATGAATTATTGTAATGCAAAAGAGTTGCATCCCACTGACAGTTAACACCACTGTCTGAGGTTTGATGCAGCTTTATTTCAAATGTCCTGGATACATTTGTTGGTATGTAAGTAATGTATACTTAGTACAATAAATTACAATAAATATTACTCTGTGTTGGAGGGTTTCAAAACATCAGGCTTTATTTCACTTTTTAATCATATCAAATTTATATTTGTATTTCATTGACCAGCATTCAGTCAAAAGTTTTGCTCTTCTGTTTGTGTGACATAAGTATGAAGTGAAGCTCTGTGTGTTTTTCCTCACAGTTTCTCTGAAATGAGTTAAGTATTATTTTATTAGTATGTTTTTTTATTTTAGTATTATTTACAGTAAGTACACATCTGGGAAAGAGAAATATAGCAGTAAAGATCATCAAAATGCTTAGATCAGTTGTCCCAAGCTGGGACCCCACAAGGGTTTCAAAATGAACCTGAAGGGTGAAAAAAGATGAGGTAGTAGGAAACATATTTTGCTGCACCAAATTATGTTCATTTATTTATTTTTGTCTCTGAACTCTGCCTTTCAGGGGATCACAGATTTTTTAATGTTTGCTTGCAGGTACTGAAATACAAAATGAGAGGTTTCAAATAATAGAGCTTCATTTTTATTTTTTATTTTTTCGGAGTAACAGACAATAATGTTTGGGAAACCCTTGATAATATGTTTGAGTTTCTAAGAAAGGAGCAAGAAATTATGAGTTGTTGTTTGCAGCACAGTCAAAACCAAAATAGAAACGTATTGAAGACTATTGACGTACCTTCAACACAACTGTTTCTGGTGAAATGGTAAACTTAACATAGGCCATAGCCGTATATACAGTATTTCGATATTTCTTTGTTTTGGGTCTTTCTGCCTCCTAGTGGTCAAAAATAACTTAATGCATTTTTGACTACAAAATGAAATTTGGACCATGTGAACATTTAGACCAGAGAAAAAAAGTTTAAGCACTAATTTATTATATTACATTTATTTAGCTGACACTGTAATCCAAAGAGTAGTACAGTCACTTCACTATGCACTATATGGATACAACTGAAAAAATCATGCAAGTACATCAGCTTCACCAAATAAGCTGAGAGGGTTTTTTTCTGAGTTCATGATATATCGATAGGAAGCACATTCCACCATTGTGGAGCCAGGACAGGAAACAATCTGGATTTGCTGAGTAGTAGCTGTGCCCTCTTATAGTGTGTGAATAGCAAGCCGTTTGGCAATAATAAAAGCCATTATTAGCATGAACATCATGTAATGCATGTCAAAAACAAATAGCGCAACCATATGAATGGCTAAACAAGCATGAAGCATGAGGAAGAATTGGCAACAGATGGAATTTTCCCCCATGCAGTGACATCCCGTGAAATGCACATCAACCCTGCAATTTTAGTTGTATTTTATACCACACATACACACAAACACACACACTTGCATTCCTGATCTGTTTATGGTTTGCAAGTGACACTGAGGGCCATTTGTTGACCTACATAGACCCATGACATGTTTGAGCAGCTCTTAGTGGGATCGCGGCATCCAGATGCCTTCTCTCTGCTCTGGAGTGAAAATAGGTCAGAGGTCAGAAGAAAAACCAATGAAAGAGGAGGATTCACGCAATCATTAACAGGCCCCATGGAGAAGAACAAAAAAGCCTGAGCCGCACGCATATGCCATGTTTGCACTAGACTCGGCTTGTCTGTGAACACACACAGACTCCACAGGCGTGAACCTTCAGATCACCGCATGCGAGCGACGCAAGAGCAATAAAGCTGACACCAGGCCATAAGCTTTAGAAATGTTCTGTAATTAGCAAGTAATTTGAGGGTCTGACATTGAGTGGTTTATAAAGGCATTATGATAGACCCAGTGTCTCACATTATGCTGTACTACAGGGTGGCGAGATAAAGCGCTATTACATGACTGGACATCTTGGTCAGGGCCACCATCGTCAAGTACAAGTCAATTCAGGCACAGTACAGCTAAGGCTGACTGAAATAACCCCTGTTGATATAATGCACTGCATCCTCTATTTTACTTGTAAAGCATAAAGACAGTGCTATATATAGTGCACTCTAGAATTAATATCCATGGCTACAGATCTACAGATACAAAAAGTTCCTTGTGCAACGCTCTAGCTGACAGTGATGATGCAAAATATGATGACTACTATAGAGTAAACCACTGACTGTATATTATGCAGGCAGTAATGAACAGATTAACTCTGTTTCCAAGTTTTAAATTGGCTACATAAATACACTGAAAGACTTCAATACATACTGTATGCGTGACTTTTGAGAGTGCCCTTGATCGTCACTGTTGTCTGATGAAGGAGTGACTGACGCATGCTAAAAATATTTCTAAAAACTAACAGATGATAGTAGACAGAACCAGTAAGAGCTTAAAAACTTAAAACATATAGCATATATATATAACATATATATATAACATATATATATATCAAATCTTTTCCAAATCATTAATTCCTCTGTATTGAATTGGCAGCATCATTTCAAAGTTTAATTGAAATCTCTTGACACACTTTCCAGACGAGAACAGAGTGGAATATAATATTGATTTCTTGTATAATCTACAAACTAAAAGGAAAGCGAGCACTCACATCTCTAGCGCTTACTGTACTCAGTACTGCTGGTATGTAGTAGGGAAGTGGGACACAGAGCGGAGCAAATCGGCAACAAGCAGCTAATTGTTAAATAACACGAGAGTTAAAATGTTTCTCACAGATGAGGAGGGATGATATCAATCTGTAGGAGCTCTGTTTCTAAACATCCAACCACTCAGTGCAAAGGTCATGACTGTGCCAGAGTACCAAATGCACAGTGTCTACAGTTGAAACTGTTTAAATGTCTTCGTGCTCAGGGAACAAAAGAAAATAAACACTTTCATATAATTTTCATATAAACATGAAAGTTGCACACACACAGCCCTGCATGAATCTTGCTCCAGTAGATACTCTTACAGTGTTACTATTCAACCAGAGGTAATATATTAAATATTTAGCCATGACAAGTAATAATAAATACTTAGTGTGTCGTAAAAGATATTGTAATATCCTTTTCCCTCCTCATATTAATCTGATTGTACAGCTGTGGATTTTGCTACAGAGAGGGTGTCATCAGGAAGAGTCAGCGGTCTGAATGTTCGCTATACACCACTTCCCCTGGCTCCAGCCCCTATCTATAATATTAATAATAAGATAATAATTATTATTTATGTCGTCACCCCTCTTGTCCTTCCTTGAGCTTGTTTGCGACAGTACAGTAGTGGTAAGAGCAAGCTGGCAGTGGCGTTTCTAGTGACTGACTGAGAGAGACTGAGAGAACTGAGAGAGCGAACGATCCACAAAGCTGCATTGCATTTTGGTCTAATGAGGCTACTGCTGTCAGGAAAATGTGCTTATCTCTGGCTCCTCTGTAGTGGATTTCTCTCTGATTGTGTATCATTTGTCCAAAAAGGTTGTTTAGAAATGTCTTTGAAATTGAGTTTTTTTTTTTGTTTGTCTTGTTTTTTGAAAAGCTTCTGGGTATTTCCCCCCTCTTAATAACAGCCCTAAAACTCAATGTAATTGTTTTATCATCCTATCTGACCTTCGGTGTGCTGAGTGGATAGTTTACATAGTTTGTAGGGTTCCAAGAAAAGTCAAGAAGAAAAACACAGAGGATCTGTGCGATACTGTAATTGAGTGTCACATGTCAGTGCATTTTCTGGAATGTTCCTCTTCATCGTTACTCCCATGTGTTGCCGTCACATGAGCATTCTGGCAATTGGTACCAGTTAATTTTCCACTTTTCCCTCTCTAATGCTCTTGGCTTGACATTCTGGCAGGCAGCACAACAGATTGTTGCCATTCAGAGAACATCGCAAACCAAGACGCTGCACCCCGGTTTTCCCCCAGGGACTCGACTTGATTGCAATTTTGTATCAGGGATGGAAAGTCTTGTGGGTTTTGTGTTGGTGGCAACTGTTGGCAAGACTGCAGAGACTTGGCACAAAAATATTTTTAAAAAAAAAGAGGTTGGGAGGCCAAGATGCAACACAAGCCACCAGTGCTCTTTACTTTAATAGTGTTTTCCTCTCTGCTGGAAAATACATCACAGCTAACGGTACACAATGGGAGATTACCAGCGTATTTATAATACAGTCTCATGATAATTCATCACGCAAGTTTTCTATGACGGTATACTTTTATTCTCTCGGCAATGTAAGCCAGTCCAAGATATTAAGTCACTCACAACTCTTCAGATTTGATCTGTACTGAGCTGCTCAGGGAAGGGGCAGACAACTGCTTTGGAGGCGAGATGGAAAAAAATCTGAATGGAGCACTAATGCCATCTAGTGGTAAAGATGTGTCAGCATATATTAGGATTTTATTAATGAAGCGACAGGATGTTTGACAATAACACATAAACGTCTTGCTTTTTCACAGCAGATCTGTCATGGAGGAACTGTCCCTTTATCCTCTAAGAATACTATGATCTGATGATGGAACTATAAGTAAAAATATAATTTAATACTTAATTAGAGAAGAAGAAAGTGTCCTTCCCAATATATTCTATTATAGTACCAGCTAGGGTGAGGGAAAGAAGGAAGAAAGAAGGAAAGACGTGGAAGAGAGAAGTAAAAAGGAGGGAAACCATGCATATTCATATACTGTACCAATAAAACTTTTCATATTTCAACACAGTAGTTTCTTTTTCCTGGAAGACCATTCAGCATCACTTTCTTTCAAATAAGATACAAAGGCACAGTAGCATCTATATATAGGTCCTTTAACAAGCAAGCAAATATGTAACCAGTACACAAACACCTGAGATTTTAAATGTTAAAGTGAATTTTTGAAGCCAAAAATATATCTCAACAGAAGAAGCTGTAGTTGTAGTTTAGTAATGCTAACAAGGACCAGGTTGGTTTGTCCTGTATTACCCCGCTGTTTTCAAGCAGTTGCTTAATGTATCTGTACAATAGACTGTGATATGGGCAAGGTTGCACCCTGCAGTTGCAGTCTTTGGGCCTATTTCTTGTCTGCTGAAACTCCTTAAAAAGCCTCAGGCAAACACACTCTGAAATTCTGTTAGTATCAGGTCTCTGTGCAGTCTGGCCATGGGCCATGAATAGTCTGTGGAGGAAAAAGACAACAACAAAAACTATTGACCAAAGACAGTTTGTTCTTTGTTGTTTGTTCGTCTCCATACAGTCTTGACTTGGCCGTGTTACTGTCATTTAAAACCAAGTATTTTTAGTGTGAGCTCCATTTTATGAATATAATATAATAATGATATAATAATCATATGGTGTGAGTATGAAAGTTAAAGGTTACAGCAAAAATACTGGTAATCACTGACTAGAGTTTAGGGGTGTGGGCGATCAAAATACATACAGGCTTGACCAAAGGCTGTCTGCCTCTGAGGTCCTATACACATCCTAACATGGTCCTAACAGGTCCGAACATTTTCCTAACAGGTTCCGACAGTCCTAACAAGGTCCGAACACATTCCTAACGAGATCAAAGAGTTTCAGACTAGGTCCGAACAAGGTCCGAACACAGCTCCGAACAAGCCCATAGGTCACAAGGTAACGCGGTAATTAACCGCTGTATTAGGGGGCGTGGTTATGTCTTTAGCGTGTCGGCCATATATTTCAACGCAAAGACTTGAACAAGCACGGGAAAAAGGTTTGTAAACTTGATTAAAACTCATAAATGAAACGGCATGTAGTAAGCCGAATGTTTAATCGGTGTGACAAATAATACTACGATTTAATTTTCCGGCAACGTTATTCAACTTGTATTTCAACTTGATTCTTGCCGTAGCCGCTTTGCTAACGGAGGTTCTGCCTGTCAGAAAATGTTGCCAAATACTCATTTTGCACATATAGGAATTTGTTTTGTGTTGTTGGTGTATGTTAGACATCTCTAAATATAAGGATATATTGTATATACCGTGCTATTTTCACAACGGTGTGGTAATTAATTTATTAACGGCTGTATATTAACGGGGGGCGCTCTCTAGCAGTAAACGCAAAAGTGAGACAGACAGAGGATTAGAGATTATGCGCCGAAGAAGACACTATTTTGATTTTGAATTGTCATTTTGCGCATTATGCACACACCCTCATCATGGAAAACAAACAAGAAATGCATATGATGCAGCTTTTAAGTTCGATCTGGCCAGAAGGAAATACAGCCACTACACGTGCATCATCCCGTTGTTGATGAGCGGTCGTGCTGTACTGCCGACTTTCAGGCAACAGTTTGAAAAAAATTAAAACAAACAAAAATAGAAATCTTCTGTGTACTGTATTCCTGTGTAAATATCTCATGTTACAACATGAAAACCTGTGGCTATATTCAAGTGCGTCCTATAAATGTACAAAATACGGCTGTACATACCAGCACTGTAATTGTGGTGATAATAATAATAATATTAATAATAATAATAATAATAATAATAATAACTGTATTTATATAGCACATTTTAAAACATACATTTACAAAGTACTTCAACAATAATAAATAATGCAAAACATACATACATATATGTATCTACATGCATACTGTACATGCATGTATATTTTCCTCAGCTCTGTCTGTCTGTACGTATACATAGCCTAGCTTGACATTAACCCTGTTTTATATCTAATATTTGCAGATGACTAAGACAGGAAGCCAGACTCTTATTGGCGTGACATCTGTATAAAATATGCCCAGGGCAAATTCCACTTCACGACTGCAAACGGCCAGGGGCCAAGAATGGAAAAAGGCCTTAGAAAAAATAGATGCTTGTCCCCTGCAGACCAATACAAAGGATCTGTTTGGGAGAAGCCTTTGCTGTTCCTGTGGATTCCATAAGGTAGGTAAAATTATTTACTAGCCAATGATGAGTCACTGTAGCATGTGGATTTATTTAATGAACAATCTTATGTACCCCACCCCCACTCTCAGCCTGCAGATCAGTTATCAGGAGCCTGCTCCAGTAAGGCAGGAGAGGTTGAGACGGAGGCAGGGGAAGTTCAAGGAGGCACGGAGGCAGGGGCTGTCGGAGGAGATGCCGAGACAAGGAGAGGAGGCAAGGAGGCAGGGGCTGTCGGAGGAGATGCCGAGGACAAGGAGAGGAGGCACGGCTGTCGGAGGAGATGCCGAGACAATGAGAGGAGGCACGGAGGCAGTGGCATCATTGGCAGGACAGGGAGTGCAGGGAGTGCACAGCAGTCAAAGCTCAAATGCTTGTTGAAGTTAAGTATTTCTGACAAACAGCTGTCCTCTGTGCTGTTGTGACTCCTTGAGACAAGGATCATTAAGTGGGAAAAAACAGCCCGATGTCTTTGGAACCCCCCTCTGAACATGGTTTTGGCGGTCGGTCAGGTACATTGTGAGTTGCCACATCTCCACATTGGTGTTCCAAGTCTTCACTTTACTTGTACTGTCTTTAAAATCCAAATATAGTTACCTGTGATCTCCGTTTTATGACTTGCTGATTAATCCAAAGTTCAAGGTGACATCGGTAATCTGGATATTGTTGATTTAGAGTTTAGGGGTGTGGCGATCAAAATGCTACTCATCGGTGAAAGGCTGTGATGGCCGAGTGGTTAAGGCGTTGGACTCGAAATCCAATGGGGTATCCCCGCGCAGTTCAAACCCTGCTCACAGCGATCAAACTTAAGATCCTTGATGAAATTCAAAGTACTTTCTGACATCTGTGCTGTTGTGACTCCTTGAGACAAGGATCATCAATTACTTTTATTTATGATAAGAGATTGAATATGTGTCTAATATCTCGCAACTTAAGTAAAAACTTAAACAATTAGTTACTTTTTAAAAATATGGCCATGACCTTCGCTCAGACCTTCTACTTGTAAATGTAATAACCGGACCTTGGGGACTTTAATTGAATACCCCTGCTCTAAAATCAAACCAGTGAAACACAGAGTGGATGACTCACATGTGAAATATTCACAACACTTAAAAAATAATTTGGACCAAGCTAGCTCGCTTCCAGACAGCTAGCTTGACTTACCTGTGACTCACCTGTTCGTTGTTCCCTCGATGCTCGTCCTTGTTGAAATCGGAGAAATTTGACGGAAATTCACGACGAGAAATGAACGCAACGCAACGCAACGCAACGCAACGCAACGGACGGGTTTGTTTGGTTTGTTTGGTTTTTGAGTTTTTGAGTTTCAGTTTTAGGTTTGTGTTTGAGTTTTTGCATACCTCAGGTTGAGCCGGGGTTCGATCCCATGTCTCCACGTTGGTGGTCGGCGTCCTTCCCCACTGGACCATCTTCAGTACCGATGAAGCAGAAGAACCAGGATCAGACTGAGGGGAGGAATCATGCTGAAGATTCTCCTCCATCAGTCCTGATAGAGCTGCTGAAGAACATTTCTGTTCTTCACTTTGTCTGTCTCATCATGGAGAAGGAAAACCACGTCTCCATGTCCTTTTGGACCACATGGTCCACTGAAGCTGCTCCTCATGCCCCCTGCAGCTTCACTGCTCCTCATGGCCTCCTGCAGCTTCACTGGTCCGGTGGGTTAAGCACATGGCACCAACTTCCTTTTTAATCCAGAAGTCGTGAGTTCAAATCCCGCTCAGAGCAGCACTGAGCAGAAGTGAAGGTGATGCAGCGTCCACTCTGTTTTCTGTATTCACGTTTGGTCGTGTTCCTCAGATCAACCTGAGCGGACAGAAGACGGAGGCCGTTTTATGACTTGCTGATTAATCCAAAGTTAAAGGTGACAGCAATAATGCTGGATATCGTTGACTTAGAGTTTAGGGTGTGGCGATCAAAATGCATGTTCGTCGGCGAAAGGCTGTGATGGCCGAGTGGTTAAGGCGTTGGACTTGAAATCCAATGGGGTATCCCCGCGCAGGTTCAAACCCTGCTCACAGCGGTCAAAGCTCAAATGTTTGTTGAATTTAAGTATTTCTGACAACAGCTGTCCTCTGTGCTGTCGTGACTCCTTGAGACAAGGATCATTAAGTGGGGAAAAACGGCCCGATGTCTTTGGAACCCCCCTCTGAACATGCTTTGGCAGTCAGTTCAAGTTACCTTGTGAGTTGCCACATCTCCACATTGGTGTTCCAAGTCTTCACTTTACTTGTACTGTATTTTAAATCCCATACAGTTACTGTGATCTCAGTTTTATGACTTGCTGATTAATCCAAAGTTCAAGGTGACATCGGTAATCCTGGATATTGTTGATTTAGAGTTTAGGGTGTGTGGCGATCAAAATGCATACTCATCGGTGAAGGCTGTGATGGCCGAGTGGTTAAGGCGTTGACTCGAAATTGAATTGAATTTCAATCAAGGATCTTAAGTTTGATCGCTGTGAGCAGGGTTTGAACCTGCGCGGGGATACCCCCATTGGATTTCAAGTCCAACGCCTTAACCACTCGGCCATCACAGCCTTTCGCCACCGAACATACATTTTGATCGCCACACCCTAAACTCTAAGTCAACGATATCCAGTATTATATGCTGTCACCTTTAACTTTGGATTAATCAGCAAGTCATAAAACAGAGATCACAGTAACTATATTTGGATTTTAAAGACAGTACAAGTAAAGCGAAGACTTTGGACACCAATGTGGAGATGTGGCAACTCACAATGTACCTGAACCGACCGCCAAACCATGTTCAGAGGGGGGTTCCAAAGACATCGGCTGTTTTTTTCCCACTTAATGATCCTTGTCTCAAGGAGTCACAACAGCACAGAGGACAGCTGTTGTCAGAAACACTTAACTTCAACAAGCATGTCGAGCTTTGATCGCTGTGAGCAGGGTTTGAACCTGCGCGGGGATACCCATTGGATTTCAAGTCCAACGCCTTAACCACTCGGCCATCACAGCCTTTCGAAGATGAACGTGCATTTTGATCGCCACACCCTAACTCTAAGTCAGCGATATCCAGCATTTTGCTGTAACCTTTCACTTTCATACTCACACCATATTGATTATTGAGAGAGTCATAAAATGGAGCTCACACTAAAAATACTTGGTTTTAAATGACAGTACACGGCCAAGTCAAGACTGTGAACACCAGTATGGAGACGTGTCAACTCAAGAGGTATCCCCGAACCACAACCAAACTGACTATCCAACCACAAGTGTTTGGTTTTAGAGGGGGATTCCAAAAGCACCAAGCAAGTCTTAGCAATGTCCTTGAACTCGTAGTCACAACAGCACCAAGGACAACTTTTGTCAGAAATATTCAATTGCTCCAAGCATTCAAGCTTCAAACACTGTGAGCAGGGTCTGACCCTGCTCAGGGAACAAACTGTCCAGCAAAAGAGAAGTGTTTGGTTTTAGAGGGAGAGTCCAAAGAGATCCTTCCCAATTGATGATCCTTGTCTCAAGGAGTCACAACAGCACAGATGTCAGAAAGTACTTTGAATTTCATCAAGGATCTTAAGTTTGATCGCTGGTGTGAGCAGGGTTTGAACCTGCGCGGGGATACCCCATTGGATTTCGAGTCCAACGCCTTAACCACTCGGCCATCACAGCCTTTCACGATGAGTATGCATTTTGATCGCCACAACCCTAAACTCTAAATCAACAATATCCAGGATTACCGATGTCACCTTGAACTTTGGATTAATCAGCAAGTCATAAAACTGAGATCACAGTAACTGTAATGGGATTTAAAATACAGTACAAGTAAAGTGAAGACTTGGAACACCAATGTGGAGATGTGGCAACTCACAAGGTAACTTGAACTGACTGCCAAAGCATGTTCAGAGGGGGGTTCCAAAGACATCGGGCCGTTTTTCCCCACTTAATGATCCTTGTCTCAAGGAGTCACAACAGCACAGAGGACAGCTGTTGTCAGAAATACTTAAATTCAACAAACATTTGAGCTTTGACCGCTGTGAGCAGGGTTTGAACCTGCGCGGGGATACCCCATTGGATTTCGAAGTCCAACGCCTTAACCACTCGGCCATCACAGCCTTTCGCCACCGAACATACATTTTGATCGCCACACCCTAAACTCTAAGTCAATGATATCCAGCATTATTGCTGTCACCTTTAACTTTGGATTAATCAGCAAGTCATAAAACGGCCTCCTCCATCGGCCTTCGTCTTCTGTCTGCTCAGGTTGATCTGAGGAACACGACCAAACGTGAATACAGAAAACAGAGTGGACGCTGCATCACCTTCACTTCTGCTCAGTGCTGCTCTGAGCGGGATTTGAACTCACGACTTCTGGATTAAAAGGAAGTTGGTGCCATGTGCTTAACCCACCGGACCAGTGAAGCTGCAGGAGGCCATGAGGAGCAGTGAAGCTGCAGGGGGCCATGAGGAGCAGCTTCAGTGGACCATGTGGTCCAAAAGGACATGGAGACGTGGTTTTCCTTCTCCATGATGAGACAGACAAAGTGAAGAACAGAAATGTTCTTCAGCAGCTCTATCAGGACTGATGGAGGAGAATCTTCAGCATGATTCCTCCCCTCAGTCTGATCCTGGTTCTTCTGCTTCATCGGTACTGAAGATGGTCCAGTGGGGAAGGATGCCGACCGCCAACGTGGAGACATGGGATCGAACCCCGGCTCAACCTGAGGTATGCAAAAACTCAAACACAAACCTAAAACTGAAACTCAAAAACTCAAAAACCAAACAAACCAACAACCAAACAAACAAACCAAACAAACCCGTCCGTTGCGTTGCGTTGCGTTGCGTTCATTTCTCGTCGTGAATTTCCGTCAAATTTCTCCGATTTCAACAAGGACGAGCATCGAGGGAACAACGAACAGGTGAGTCACAGGTAAGTCAAGCTAGCTGTCTGGAAGCGAGCTAGCTTGGTCCAAATTATTTTTTAAGTGTTGTGAATATTTCACATGTGAGTCATCCACTCTGTGTTTCACTGGTTTGATTTTAGAGCAGGGGTATTCAATTAAAAGTCCCCAAGGTCCGGTTATTACATTTACAAGTAGAAGGTCTGAGCGGAAGGTCATGGCCATATTTTTAAAAAGTAACTAATTGTTAAGTTTTACTTAAGTTGCGAGATCTTAGACACATATTCAATCTCTTATCATAAATAAAAGTAATTGATGATCCTTGTCTCAAGGAGTCACAACAGCACAGATGTCAGAAAGTAACTTTGAATTTCATCAAGGATCTTAAGTTTGATCGCATGTTAGCAGGGTTTGAACCTGCGCGGGGGATACCCCATTGGATTCGAGTCCAACGCCTTAACCACTTCGGCCATCACAGCCTTTCACCGATGAGTATGCATTTTGATCGCCACACCCTAAACTCCTAAATCAACAATATCCAGGATTTACCGATGTCACCCTTGAACTTTGGATTAATCAGCAAGTCATAAAAACTGAGATCACAGTAACTGTAATGGATTTAAAATACAGTACAAGTAAAGTGAAGACTGGAACACCAATGTGGAGATGTGGCAACTCACAAGGTAACTTGAACTGACTTGCCAAAGCATGTTCAGAGGGGGGTTTCCAAGACATCGGGCCGTTTTTCCCCACTTAATGATCCTTGTCTCAAGGAGTCACAACAGCCACAGAGGACAGCTGTTGTCAGAAATACTTAAATTCAACCAAACATTGAGCTTTGACCGCTTGTGAGCAGGGGGTTTTGAACCTGCGCGGGGATACCCCATTGGATTTCAAGTCCAACGCCTTAACCACTCGGCCATCACAGCCTTTCGCCACCGAACATACATTTTGATCGCCACACCCCTAAACTCTAAGTCAACGAATATCCAGTATTATTGCTTGTCACCTTTAACTTTGGATAATCAGCAAGTCATAAAACAGAGATCACAGTAACTATATTTGGATTTTAAAGACAGTACAAGTAAAGTGAAGACTTTGGACACCAATGTGGAGATGTGGCAACTCACAATGTAACCTGAACCGACCGCCAAACCATGTTCAGAGGGGGGTTTCCAAAGACATCGGGCTGTTTTTTCCCACTAATGATCCTTGTCTCAAGGAGTCACAACAGCACAGAGGACAGCTGTTGTCAGAAACACTTAACTTCACAAGCATTCGAGGCTTTGATCGCTGTGAGCAGGTTTGAACCTGCGCGGGGATACCCCATTGGATTTCAAGTCTAACGCCTTAACCACTCGGCCATCACAGCCTTTCGCAGATGAACGTGCATTTTGATCGCCACACCCTAAACTCTAAGTCAGCGATATCCAGCATTTTTGCTGTAACCTTTCACTTTCATACTCACACCATATTGATTATTGAGAGAGTCATAAAATGGAGCTCACACTAAAAATACTTGGTTTAAATGACAGTACACGGCCAAGTCAAGACTGTGAACACCAGTATGGAGACGTGTCAACTCAAGAGGTATCCCGAACCACACCAAACTGACTATCCAACCACAAGTGTTTGGTTTTAGAGGGGGATTCCAAAAGCACCAAGCAAGTCTTAGCAATGTCCTTGAACTCGTAGTCACAACAGCACCAAGGACAACTTTTGTCAGAAATATTCAATTGCTCCAAGCATTCAAGCTTCAAACACTGTGAGCAGGGTCTGACCCTGCTCAGGGAACAAACTGTCCAGCAAAAGAGAAGTGTTTGGTTTTAGAGGGAGAGTCCAAAGAGATCCTTCCCAATTGATGATCCTTGTCTCAAGGAGTCACAACAGCACAGATGTCAGAAAGTAACTTTGAATTTCATCAAGGATCTTAAGTTTGATCGCTGTGAGCAGGGTTTGAACCTGCGCGGGGATACCCCATTGGATTTCGAGTCCAACGCCTTAACCACTCGGCCATCACAGCCTTTCACCGATGAGTATGCATTTTGATCGCCACACCCTAAACTCTAAATCAACAATATCCAGGATTACCGATGTCACCTTGAACTTTGGATTAATCAGCAAGTCATAAAACTGAGATCACAGTAACTGTAATGGGATTTAAAATACAGTACAAGTTAAAGTGAAGACTTGGAACACCAATGTGGAGATGTGGCAACTCACAAGGTAACTTGAACTGACTGCAAAGCATGTTCAGAGGGGGGGTTCCAAAGACATCGGGCCGTTTTTTTCCCCACTTAATGATCCTTGTCTCAAGGAGTCACAACAGCACAGAGGACAGCTGTTGTCAGAAATACTTAAATTGAACAAACATTTGAGCTTTGACCGCTGTGAGCAGGGTTTGAACCTGCGCGGGGATACCCCATTGGATTTCAAGTCCAACGCCTTAACCACTCGGCCCATCACAGCCTTTCGCCACCGAACATACATTTTGATCGCCACACCCCTAAACTCTAAGTCAACGATATCCAGTATTATTGCTGTCACCTTTAACTTTGGATTAATCAGCAAGTCATAAAACAGAGATCACAGTAACTATATTTGGATTTTAAAGACAGTACAAGTAAAGTGAAGACTTTGGGACACCAATGTGGAGATGTGGCAACTCACAATGTAACCTGAACCGACCGCCAAACCATGTTCAGAGGGGGGTTCCAAAGACATCGGGCTGTTTTTTTCCCACTTAATGATCCTTGTACTCAAGGAGTCACAAAACAGCACAGAGGACAGCTGTTGTCAGAAACACTTAACTTCAACAGCATTCGAGCTTTGATCGCTGTGAGCAGGGTTTTGAACCTGCGCGGGGATACCCCCATTGGATTTCAAGTCCAACGCCTTAACCACTCGGCCATCACAGCCTTTCGCAGATGAACGTGCATTTTGATCGCCACACCCTAAACTCTAAGTCAGCGATATCCAGCATTTTTTGCTGTAACCTTTCACTTTCATACTCACACCATATTGATTATTGAGAGAGTCATAAAATGGAGCTCACACTAAAAAATACTTGGTTTTAAATGACAGTACACGGCCAAGTCAAGACTGTGAACACCAGTATGGAGACGTGTCAACTCAAGAGGTATCCCGAACCACACCAAACTGACTATCCAACCACAAGTGTTTGGTTTAGAGGGGGATTCCAAAAGCACCAAGCAAGTCTTAGCAATGTCCTTGAACTCGTAGTCACAACAGCACCAAGGACAACTTTTGTCAGAAATATTCAATTGCTCCAAGCATTCAAGCTTCAAACACTGGTGAGCAGGGTCTGACCCTGCTCAGGGAACAAACTGTCCAGCCAAAAGAGAAGTGTTTGGTTTTAGAGGGAGAGTCCAAAGAGATCCTTCCCAATTGATGATCCTTGTCTCAAGGAGTCACAACAGCACAGATGTCAGAAAGTAACTTTGAATTTCATCAAGGATCTTAAGTTTGATCGCTGTGAGCAGGGTTTGAACCTGCGCGGGGATACCCCATTGGATTTCGAGTCCAACGCCTTAACCCACTCGGCCATCACAGCCTTTCACCGATGAGTAATGCATTTTGATCGCCACACCCTAAACTCTAATATCAACAATATCCCAGGATTACCGATGTCACCTTGAACTTTGGATTAATCAGCAAGTCATAAAACTGAGATCACAGTAACTGTAATGGGATTTTTAAATACAGTACAAGTAAAGTGAAGACTTGGAACACCAATGTGGAGATGTGGCAACTCACAAGGTAACTTGAACTGACTGCCAAAGCATGTTCAGAGGGGGGTTCCAAAGACATCGGGCCGTTTTTCCCCACTTAATGATCCTTGTCTCAAGGAGTCACAACAGCACAGAGGACAGCTGTTGTCAGAAATACTTAAATTCAACAAACATTTGAGCTTTGACCGCTGTGAGCAGGGTTTTGAACCTGCGCGGGGATACCCCATTGGATTTCGAGTCTCAACGCCTTAACCACTCGGCCATCACAGCCTTTCGCCACCGAACATACATTTTGATCGCCCACACCCTAAACTCTAAGTCAATGATATCCAGCATTATTGCTGTCACCTTTAACTTTGGATTAATCAGCAAGTCATAAACGGCCTCCTCCATCGGCTTCGTCTTCTGTCCTGCTCAGGTTGATCTGAGGAACACGACCCAAACGTGAATACAGAAAACAGAGTGGACGCTGCATCACCTTCACTTCTGCTCAGTGCTGCTCTGAGCGGGATTTGAACTCACGACTTCTGGATTAAAAAGGAAGTTGGTGCCATGTGCTTAACCCACCGGACCAGTGAAGCTGCAGGAGGCCATGAGGAGCAGTGAAGCTGCAGGGGGCCATGAGGAGCAGCTTCAGTGGACCATGTGGTCCAAAAGGACATGGAGACGTGGTTTTCCTTCTCCATGATGAGACAGACAAAGTGAAGAACAGAAATGTTCTTCAGCCAGCTCTATCAGGACTGATGGAGGAGAATCTTCAGCATGATTCCTCCCTCAGTCTGATCCTGGTTTCTTCTGCTTCATCGGTACTGAAGATGGTCCAGTGGGGAAGGATGCCGACCGCCAACGTGGAGACATGGGATCGAACCCCGGCTCAACCTGAGGTATGCAAAAACTCAAACACAAACCTAAAACTGAAAACTCAAAAACTCAAAAACCAAACAAACCAAACAACCAAACAAACAAACCAAACAACCCGTCCGTTGCGTTGCGTTGCGTTGCGTTGCGTTCATTTCTCGTCGTGAATTTCCGTCAAATTTCTCCGATTTCAACAAGGACGGAGCATCGAGGGAACAACGAACAGGTGAGTCACAGGTAAGTCAAGCTAGCTGTCTGGAAGCGAGCTAGCTTGGTCCAAATTATTTTTTAAGTGTTGTGAATATTTCACATGTGAGTCATCCACTCTGTGTTTTCACTGGTTTGATTTTAGAGCAGGGGTATTCAATTAAAAGTCCCCAAGGTCCGGTTATTACATTTACAAGTAGAAGGTCTGAGCGAAGGTCATGGCCATATTTTTAAAAAGTAACTAATTGTTTAAGTTTTTACTTAAGTTGCGAGATATTAGACACATATTCAATCTCTTATCATAATAAAAGTAATTGATGATCCTTGTCTCAAGGAGTCACAACAGCACAGATGTCAGAAAGTAACTTTGAATTTCATCAAGGATCTTAAGTTTGATCGCTGTGAGCAGGGTGTTTGAACCTGCGCGGGGATACCCCATTGGATTTCGAGTCCAACGCCTTAACCACTCCGGCCATCACAGCCTTTCACCGATGAGTATGCATTTTGATCGCCACACCCTAAACTCTAAATCAAACAATATCCAGGATACCGATGTCACCTTGAACTTTGGATTAATCAGCAAGTCATAAAACTGAGATCACAGTAACTGTAATGGGATTTTAAAATACAGTACAAGTAAAGTGAAGACTTGGAACACCAATGTGGAGATGTGGCAACTCACAAGGTACTTGAACTGACTGCCAAAGCATGTTCAGAGGGGGGTTCCAAAGACCATTGGCCGTTTTTCCCCCACTTAATGATCCTTGTCTCAAGGAAGTCACAACAGCACAGAGGACAGCTGTTGCTCAGAATACTTAAATTCAACAAACATTTGAGCTTTGACCGCTGTGAGCAGGGTTTGAACCTGCGCGGGGATACCCCATTGGATTTCGGAGTTCCAACGCCTTAACCACTCGGCCATCACAGCCTTTCGCCACCGAACATACATTTTGATCGCCACACCCCTAAACTCTAAGTCAACTGATATCCAGTATTATTGCTGTCACCTTTAACTTTGGATTAATCAGCAGTCATAAAACAGAGATCACAGTAACTATATTTGGATTTTAAAGACAGTACAAGTAAAGTGAAGACTTTGGACAACCAATGTGGAGATGTGGCAACTCACAATGTAACCTGAACCGACCGCCAAACCATGTTCAGAGGGGGGTTCCAAAGACATCGGGCTGTTTTTTCCCACTTAATGATCCTTGTCTCAAGGAGTCACAACAGCACAGAGGACAGCTGTTGTCAGAAACACTTAACTTCAACAAGCATTCGAGCTTTGATCGCTGTGAGCAGGGTTTGAACCTGCGCGGGGATACCCCATTGGATTTCAAGTCCAACGCCTTAACCACTCGGCCATCACAGCCTTTCGCAGATGAACGTGCATTTTGATCGCCACACCCTAAACTCTAAGTCAGCGATATCCAGCATTTTTGCTGTAACCTTTCACTTTCATACTCACACCATATTGATTATTGAGAGAGTCATAAAATGGAGCTCACACTAAAAATACTTGGTTTTAAATGACAGTACACGGCCAAGTCAAGACTGTGAACACCAGTATGGAGACGTGTCAACTCAAGAGGTATCCCGAACCACACCAAACTGACTATCCAACCACAAGTGTTTGGTTTTAGAGGGGGATTCCAAAAGCACCAAGCAAGTCTTAGCAATGTCCTTGAACTCGTAGTCACAAACAGCACCAAGGACAACTTTTGTCAGAAATATTCAATTGCTCCAAGCATTCAAGCTTCAAACACTGTGAGCAGGGTCTGACCCTGCTCAGGGAACAAACTGTCCAGCAAAAGAGAAGTGTTTGGTTTTAGAGGGAGAGTCCAAAGAGATCCTTCCCAATTGATGATCCTTGTCTCAAGGAGTCACAACAGCACAGATGTCAGAAAGTAACTTTGAATTTCATCAAGGATCTTAAGTTTGATCGCTGTGAGCAGGGTTTGAACCTGCGCGGGGATACCCCATTGGATTTCGAGTCCAACGCCTTAACCACTCGGCCATCACAATGTGGAGATGTGGCAACTCACAAGGTAACTTGAACTGACTGCCAAAGCATGTTCAGAGGGGGGTTCCAAAGACATCGGGCCGTTTTTCCCCACTTAATGATCCTTGTCTCAAGGAGTCACAACAGCACAGAGGACAGCTGTTGTCAGAAATACTTAAATTCAACAAACATTTGAGCTTTGACCGCTGTGAGCAGGGTTTGAACCTGCGCGGGGATACCCCATTGGATTTCAAGTCCAACGCCTTAACCACTCGGCCAAAAATGGGGCAAAAGAGACTGCTTGGGTGGGGGAAAGGAAAAAAGAAGAGGGGAAGGGGGGGGGGGGGAGAAGGAAAAAGAAAAGGAGAAAAAAGGAGCAAAAACGTACACTATAGCAATTTCTTTTCTACTCTCTTATCTTCTCATCATTGTTTACACAAACTTCTGCACATATTACAGGTTTATCATCACTTTAATTTCCATGTCTCTTGTGGGATTCGAACCTATGCTGTGTCAACATCCCAATGTACCACAGCGCTTTGGACATTCCTAAAGCCTACTGTAGGGGGCAGCATGCAGAAAAACAAATGTATTAACTGTAAACACAAATAACTCTCCCATCATGTGTCCCCTCTTTTTTTTGTAAAATTTGTGCAGCACATAGTGAATAAACTAATTCCAAACTGAGCAAAGAAAATACTTGATCCAAATCTAAAATCTTTGGTTGAGACAAAGGTCTGTTAATAAATGTAAAATGATTCTGCAAGTAATTCTGGCTTTACTTTTGACAATCACTTCACACTCACTGTTTTCAAGAGCAAATTAAATAAAATGTGAAGGCTGTTCTTGGTTCAAATAAATTAAAACTTTATTGTAACAATATTGTACATATTATACACACATTGAGAGAGAATACGTAAAACTAGAACACACACACACACACACACACACACACACACACACACACACACACACACACACACACACTTGTCAGAACGACATTTTCAAAAATAACACTAACTGAAAATGCCAGCTTTCACTGACATTTCGTGCCACGTGGAGCTGCTGGAGGACCTGGTCCGAACTGTGGCGGAGCAGCAGGACGACCTGGTCCGAACTGTGGCGGAGCAGCAGGACGACCTGGTCTGAACTGTGGAGCAACTGGCCCGAACTGGCTCGAACTGTGGAGCAACTGGCCCGAACTGTGGAGGAGCAGGAGGACAGGAGGTTACTAAGGTTTTGTTAATAAATGTAAAATGATTCTGCAAGTAATTCTGGCTTTACTTTTGACAATCACTCACACTGAACTGCGGAGCAGCCGGCCCGAACTATGGAGCAGCAGGAGGAGCTGGTCCGAACTGTGGAGCAGCCTCACAAACAAAAACCCACACAAACTGAAATACCAGCATTTGCTGACATTTAGTGCCATAGCTGGCAACAATGTAACAAATAACAACAACTGTTATAAACTGTTCTTCCACTGATCCAGGGTCAGTCCCGAGGCTGGACAGTACCACCGCCCCTTCAGCTGAGTGTGTCCAGTCCTTTTATTTTTTCCTGGCCACACTCTTTGCACGTGTAGTGATAATGCTCCTTTGCCAGCCTTTTCCGTGGTTGCATGCCCTGAGCCACTAGCTCCTCATCTTCCTTTGCAGCTTTTTTCAGTCTCCAGGTACGTTGCCTTGGCTGAGGTGGAAGGCAGGCTTGCTGGTCAGGAGCTTTGCTGGAGAGGAAGCGCTGGCCCGAACTGTGGCGGAGCAGGAGGCGCTGCCCCGAACTGTGGTGGAGCAGGAGGCGCTGGCCCGAACTGTGGCGGAGCAGGAGGAGCTGCCCCGAACTGTGGCGGAGCCGGCCCGAACTGTGGAGGAGCAGGCGGAAGCTGCCCCGAACTGTGGCGGAGCAGGAGGCGCTGGCCCGAACTGTGGCGGAGCAGGAGGCGCCGGCCCCGAACTGTGGCGGAGCAGGAGGCGCGGCCCGAACTGTGGCGGAGCAGGAGGCGCCGGCCCGAACTGTGGAGGAGCTGCCCCGAACTGTGGAGAGCTGCCCCGAACTGTGGAGGAGCAGGCGGAGCTGCCCCGAACTGTGGAGGAGCTGCCCCGAACTGTGGAGGAGCAGGCGGAGCTGCCCCGAACTGTGGAGGAGCTGCCCCGAACTGTGGAGGAGCAGGCGGAGCTGGCCCGATCTGTGGAGGAGCTGCCCCGAACTGTGGAGGAGCAGGCGGAGCTGCCCCGAACTGTGGAGGAGCAGGCGGAGCTGCCCCGAACTGTGGAGGAGCTGCCCCGAACTGTGGAGGAGCAGGCGGAGCTGCCCCGAACTGTGGAGGGAACGGGGGAGGTAAAAATGGTTGACAGGACACAGGCCTGTTCGTGGCCAGAGCCCGCTGGCGGGGAAAAGCTTCCCCCTCGCGGTTTTCAGGCTCCTCAAAGGTCATTACTTCATGTCCATGCTGCACAGGGATGGCAGGAAAGTGTGTTTGCTGCAGGGAGAGACTCCTTGGCCAGGTGCAGCTGTCTGGGGAGTACAGTGCCTTGCAGGAGCATGTCCCTGTCCCTTCCTCTTGTCCCTCCTAAGCAGCCTACAAATATTCAACAAACAGTCATTATTTTATACATGTGAGCCTATCGCCTAAGGCTATTATATATTATATTTTCTAACAAGCATATAGTTGGAGGTTTTTCTTGAGGTTAAATCTTTATGTCTTGACTGTATGAGAAAGGTAAACGAAATAACACACACCATGAAGAGACAGTGGTGTTGTTAACCGGCACCAGAACCAAGCTGGTCTGGTCCAGGACAGCCCTGCTGTCCTCCAGCAGCTGTCTGATGTGGCTGTACACACTGACAATGGACTGAGGGATGGGCATGTTTTTCCCCCTTGTGTCCTTTGGTCTGTTTCGTGCTTGCTCAAACTCTTTCGCAAGTCTGAGGCAAACACACTCACTGACCCTGTGTACTTCAGGGTCCTGGGCTGCTTGGCCATGAGTCATGTATAGCCTGTGGGAGAGAAAGATGATATGATTAACAAGGATGTAAAGTCCTGAACAATCAAGTGACAATGTCAATAAAATAATTTGCACTTAATAAATACTTTTCACAATGATCACTGCTGTCTCTTAATGAATGATTTGTGTTGAACCAAAATGATAGCGAATTGTGGTCAAGCACCTCTCTGCCGCCTGCTGTCCGGGAGCAGAGCCACTTGGCTTCCTGGGTGCACGCCACGGTCCTGGGTGCACGCTCACTGACCCTGTGTACTTCAGGGTCCTGGGCTGCTTGGCCATGAGTCATGTATAGCCTGTGGGAGAGAAAGATGATATGATTAACAAGGATGTAAAGTCCTGAACAATCAAGTGACAATGTCAATAAAATAATTTGCACTTAATAAATACTTTTCACAATGATCACTGCTGTCTCTTAATGAATGATTTGTGTTGAACCAAAATGATAGCGAATTGTGGTCAAGCACCTCTCTGCCGCCTGCTGTCCGGGAGCAGAGCCACTTGGCTTCCTGGGTGCACGCCACGGTCCTCCTGACGCACGTCCTTTCTTCTTGGCCTTCTGGGAGTACCTAAACAGTGAAAAAGACCTTCATATACTTCATTTGTTACATTCCATGTAACAAATGAAGTATATGTTTAATTGTGGTGTACAAAACAACAATAATTATTTTGTACCTTGAAGGTACTTTGTCCATGGCATGGAGAGCTGTGTACAGGCGAACGATGTCTGCCTCCTCCTTGACTGACAAAGCAGTGATTGTGCGGTTTAAGTCGACCAGGTATGCTGCTAGGGCATCAACTGCCTCCCATCCCACAACGCCTCTTGAGTCACATTGGCTTGTCTGAAAAGTTATAAGTGAGAAAAAGAAAAAAACAAGCAAATAATGTAAACTTGCTTCTAATTGAGTAATGCTGATTTTACATTCATTTATCTTATAATGTAACAAGATTCACTTCAGTTCAAATTGTTTTAGAGTAAGGTGTTACAGAAAGTGTTATTGACCTCTGCGACGAGGGGCCCCGGTTCAGTGTCACCCTCCAACGACACCTGGTCTTCCACAGCACTTCCACCAGCCCCAAGTTCAGCTGACTGGCAGAGAGCAGCATCAGACTCAACAGCCCCAAGATCACCTGGCATGCACACTGTGGCATCTGGCTCATCCTCATCCTCCTCAAGCACCTGCATGGAAATTTCAGGCATCTGTTTTGGAGCGAGCAGGTCACCTCTGTTGGTCTGGGCCAATAGATACTCCACAGCAATGCGCTCCCCCTATAACCAGTATAAAACACAAAGATGAAAAAAGGAGATACATACACACACCTATCCATCTCCTACATGTATAGCACAATCTTCGCACCCAAGAAATGCATGTCCTCCGAGTAGGGGGGTGCCTAAGAAAAAGAGGAGGAGGGGTGTAATACTCTGGTCTGCCAGTGTAGCTCTGAGAGCTCTTACCAGTAGGTTTCCCAGGTGGGGTGAACTCTGGAACCAGAGCACAACCATGGACCCGCAGGCTCATGTTGTTGAGATGTGATATTAACTCGACATCGAATGTTCTGAGGGCTGATGCCCCCTCAACATCTACTGCCCTCCTTAGCCCGGCCCATGTTCCACCTCGACACTCCCTCCAGCATGTACATTTGCATATGTACTGCATTGCAGCGCCAGCCTAAGAAACAAAATACTCAATTATTATTTTTCATTATTTTCAATATTGTAAATTGAATACATATGAATACCCAACAGTGGTAATGGTGTTATTTGGAATAATTACACATTCTCTCTCATAACATAGAAGAGAACATTAAAAAGAGACATACAATATAGTATAACTTGATGAAAATATACCTGGAACAAAAGCACACTGGTGTCGGTGAAAACTCTCCAGAGAGGAGGACCCTCTACCACACCTCAGGATGTCCAGCTCTTTGCCGCCCTTCTGAAGAGTCCCCACCTTTGTATACAGTGCAACACCTGGAGGGTCTTGGAGGCACTCCAGGTGCTTCTGCTGCACCTCCCAAATGTGGGGCATGCTGTCATGGTTGACCAGACGCAGCCCTGTGGTGTCCGTCAGCTCCCACACTGATTCCAGCAGCCCTGAAATCATGCTCCGCATTTCCTCCACTTCACGTGTCCTCCTCCTGCAGTGCCTCTTCAGTTCTCCCGGGCTGATGGCGGCCATAAGCTGTTCTTCAGTGGGAGCTTGTCCGCTGTGGCAGATCTTCCATTCCGCTCTCTTGGCCTCCTTCAAGCGTTGCACATCTCTTTGGTCCCATTCAAAGATACAAGAGGAGAGCTTGGTGCAAAAGATTCCATAGAGAGGGTGGTGTTCCGTAGTGAGGCCGCAGTTAAAGCGCCTCATGAAATGAAAACTGTCCAAGCGCACTGCAGACTTCCACGGGTGAAAAAGTTTCACCACTGAAGACACACCTGTGAATAAACAACCAGTGATAATTACATGGACCACAACACCTGTGTGTGGTTACACCTTGATTAAGTGAACTCAGGTGCTGCCCAATTGCCAGTGCCATCAGTATCAAACATACATATTTTATAAAGAATTTTATATATATGTATTTAACGATTATATTTGTTGTAGCCAATTCTGTATGTATGGTAATGTGGGTGTGGTAATGCAGGATGCTGTGGTTGTGATGTCACCTGCACAGGTGACCGGGTCACATGTGAAAGGAATCAGGGGTAAAAGTTAGAAAGGGGAGTCACGGGTGGATACGGGCAGGGAAAAATCACGACTAGGAATTAGAGAGGCCACACAGTTTTGTAACCGTGTGGTGTGTGGTGTGTGTAGACAAAAGGTGCTGTGCGTTTTATTGGTGGTTTGTTTTTTTTCGGATTGCCACTACAATATTTAATATATATATATATTTAATTTTTACCCACCTGACTGGCTGCAGCAATCCCGGTCGACATAGATGACTTCAGGTTCAGGTTGGCCCGCATTCCTGTATCGAATAACTATCCCTTGGCACAACTCTTCCAACCCTGCACCTTCACCCGTCGTCAGAACAGAGTTCAGAACCTGGCCAAACTCATTTCCGATGTTCGTCATCCATGCAGCACTTTCCCCGATCATGCCAGCCAGCTTCTTGGTGATCTGTAAAACAAACAATACTTTCAAACTGAAGACACTGCCCCACTAAGAAGTAAACCCATTTCCAGTTTTGTTGTAATTATACATGTTCTGTTTACTGTTGAAACCCTAACCTTCTTTGTTGAGTCCATTTTCAAAATTCTACCATAGGTAGAGGTGATAGCTCCCTTCATCTCATCCAGATGGCTGAGGATCTCATTAGAATGGACTGTCTCAAACCACTGGGCAAGTGGAAGGGGCCTGAAGGGTGGTGGAGGACTAGGGACAGCTGCAGAGGGAACGAAGGTAGCCATCTTCGTATGGCGCTCACAGTCCGAGAGGTAGCGGATGGTCTGACGTGCCCACTCCTCGCTGTGCGCTTCCTCTATTGCTGACTGAAGGTAGGAGGAACTGTTACCGCTGGTCCTCGGCTTCAGGAAAGTCATGCACTTCCTGTCCAGAGCCAGCTGTGTTGTGAGGACAGCGGGGAACAGGCTCTTGTGTGCCACATCCAGCTGGGAGAGCATATCCTGGCTCCATGGGCAGACCGGCTGAGAGCACTTGCTGCAACGTGGATAGTCCCCTCCCACTAGGTAGTAGCGGCTATCCACATCAATGACCTCCCTGACCTTTCTGTAGATCCCGGAGCTGTTCATTTTCCGGGAACATTGTGGGCACTTCAGTGGAATCCCCCACATCCTCATTGGTGCCCAGACAAACATCCTCTGCCGGTAGTACCACCCAGGCTCAGGAGGAGATGGTTTAGGCTCCAGTGGTGGGTGAAACCAGCATGAGTGGATTTTCTGTTTTAGTTGGCCTGTAGGCTCATACAGGCACTTCGCAATCCACACCTGATCTGCTTCCTGGATCACTTTGCGGAACTGCTCAGGAAGAAATCCTTTCCAGTTAACTGAACGTGTTTTGAGTTGAACCGCAGTGTGGTGGGATGGATGGGTGGGTGTGGCAGAGCTACTTGAAGGAGGGAGCAGAGATGGTACTGGCTTTGCTGGTACTGTTGGCCTTTGAAGTGGTGGTGTTGGTTTCTGTGGTGATGGTGAAATGAATGCCGAATAGTGAGCCTCTTGAATATGGTTCAAAAGACCAACAGTACCCTGCACTTTGGCCCCACAGGTGTCACACGTCTCCTCCGTATGGTGGTCAGACAGGTGTTCAGAGAATTTTTCTGCTTTGACAAACTCCTTGCAATTATAACACTGCACTCCCTGTCCTGCCAATGATGCCGCTGCCTCCGTGCCTCCTCTCCTTGTCTCAGCATCTCCTCCGACAGCCCCTGCCTCAGTGCCTCCTCTCCTTGTCTCAGCATCTCCTCCGACAGCCCCTGCCTCAGTGCCTCCTCTCCTTGTCTCGGCATCTCCTCCGACAGCCCCTGCCTCCGTGCCTCCTTGAACTTCCCCTGCCTCCGTCTCAACCTCTCCTGCCTTACTGGAGCAGGCTCCTGATAACTGATCTGCAGGCTGAGAGTGGGGGTGGGGTACAAAAAGATTGTTCATTAAATAAATCCACATGCTACAGTGACTCATCATGGCTTAGTAAATAATTGTACCTACCTTATGGAATCCACAGGAACAGCAAAGGCTTCTCCCAAACAGATCCTTTGTATTGGTCTGCAGGGGACAAGCATCTATTTTTTCTAAGGCCTTTTTCCATTTCTTGGCCCCTGGCCGTTTGCCAGTCGTGAAATGGAATTTGCCCTGGGCATATTTTATACAGATGTCACGCCAGTAAGAGTCTGGCTTTCCTGTCTTAGTCATCTGCAAACATTAGATATAAGACAGGTTAATGTCAAGCTAGGCTATGTATATGTACAGACAGACAGAGATGAGGAAAATATACATGTATGTACAGTATGCATGTAGATACATATATGTATGTATGTTTTGCATTATTGTTTTATTATTGTTGAAGTACTTTGTAAATGTATGTTTTAAAATGTGCTATATAAATACAGTTATTATTATTATTATTATCACCACAATTACAGTGCTGGTATGTACAGCCGTATTTTGTACATATATAGGACGCACTTGAATATAAGCCACAGCTTTTCATGTTGTAACATGAGATATTTACACAGGAAGACAGTACAGAGAAGATTTCTATTTTTGTTTGTTTTCAATTTTTTTCAAACTGTGCCTGAAAATCGGCAGTACAGCACGACCGCTCATCAACACGGGATGATGTACGTGCAGTGGCTGTATTTCCTTCTGGCCAGATCGAACTTAAATGCTGCATCATATGCATTTCTTTGTCTGTTTTCCATGATGAGGTGTGTGCATGATGCGCAAAATGATCATTCAAAATCAAAACTAGTGTCTTCTTCGGCGCATAATCTTCCTCTGTCTGTCTCACTTTTGCGTTTACTGCTAGACAGCGCCCCGTTAATAAACGGCCGTTAATAAATTAATTAACCGCACCGTTGTGAAAATGGTACGGTATATACAATATATCCTTATATTTAGAGATGTCTAACATACACCAACAACACCAAAACAAATTCCTAGTATGTGCAAAAATTAGTATTTGGCAATATTTCTGACCGTTAGCGGCTACGGCAAGAATCAAAGTTGAAATACAAGTTGAATAACGTGCCGCCGGCCGGGGCGGAAAATTAAATCGTGTATTATTTGTCACACGATTAAACATTCGGCTTATACATGCCGTTTCATTTATGAGTTTTAATCAAGTTTACAAACCTTTTTTTCCGTGCTTGTGCAAGTCTATGCGTTGAAAAATATGGCCGACGCGCTAAAGACATAGCCACGCCCCCCTCATACAGCGATGGTTACCGTGTTCGGAGCTGTGTTCGGACCTGTAGGACCTTGTTCGGACCTCGTCTGAAACTCTTTGATCTCGTTAGGAATATGTTCGGACCTTGTTCGGACCTTGTAGGACCTTGTTAGGATGGTTAGGATGTGTTAGGACCACAGATGCAGGCCAGAAACTGGTGGGTGCGGCCATCACAGCCTTTCGCAGATGACGTGCATTTTGATCGCCACACCCTAAACTCTAAGTCCAGCGATATCCGCATTTTGCTGTAACCATTTCACTTTCATACTCACACCATATTGATTATTGAGAGAGTCATAAAATGGAGCTCCACTAAAATACTTGGTTTTAAATGACAGTACACGGCCAAGTCAAGACTGTGAACACCAGTATGGGAGACGTGTCAACTCAAGAGGTATCCCGAACCACACCAAACTGACTATCCAACCACAAGTGTTGATTTTAGAGGGGGATTCCCAAAGCACCAAGCAAGTCTTAGCAATGTCCTTGAACTCGTAGTCACAACAGCACCAAGGACAACTTTTGTCAGAAATATTCAATTGCTCCAAGCATTCAAGCTTCAAACACTGTGAGCAAGGGTCTGACCCTGACTCAGGGAACAAACTGTCCAGCAAAAGAGAAGTGTTTGGTTTTAGAGGGAGAGTCCAAAGAGATCCTTCCCAATTGATGATCCTTGTCTCAAGGAGTCACAACAGCACAGATGTCAGAAAGTAACTTTGAATTTCATCAAGGATCTTAAGTTTGATCGCTGTGAGCAGGGTTTGAACCTGCGCGGGGATACCCCATTGGATTTCGAGTCCAACGCCTTAACCCACTCGGCCATCACAGCCTTTCACACCGATGAGTATGCATTTTGATCGCCACACCCTAAACTCTAAATCAACAAATATCCAGGATTACCGATGTCACCTTGAACTTTGGATTAATCAGCAAGTCATAAAACTGAGATCACAGTAACTGTAATGGGATTTAAAATACAGTACAAGTAAAGTGAAGACTTGGAACACCAATGTGGAGATGTGGCAACTCACAAGGTAACTTGAACTGACTGCCAAAGCATGGTTCAGAGGGGGGTTCCAAAGACATCGGGCCGTTTTTTCCCCACTTAATGATCCTTGTCTCAAGGAGTCATAACAGCACAGAGGAACAGCTGTTGTCAGAAATACTTAAATTCAACAAACATTTGAGCTTTGACCGCTGTGAGCAGGGTTTGAAACCTGCGCTGGGATACCCATTGGATTTCAAGTCCAACGCCTTAACCACTCGGCATCACAGCCTTTCGCCACCGAACATACATTTTGATCGCCACACCCTAAACTCTAAGTCAACGATATCCAGTATTATTGCTGTCACCTTTAACTTGGATTAATCAGCAAGTCATAAAACAGAGATCACAGTAACTATATTTGGATTTTAAAGACAGTACAAGTAAAGTGAAGACTTTGGACACCAATGTGGAGATGTGGCAACTCACATGTAACCTGAACCGACCGCCACCAAACCATGTTCAGAGGGGGGTTCCAAAGACATCGGGCTGTTTTTTCCCACTTAATGATCCTTGTCTCAAGGAGTCACAACAGCACAGAGGACAGCTGCTGTCAGAAACACTTAACTTCAACAAGCATTCGAGCTTTGATCGCTGTGAGCAGGGTTTGAACCTGCGCGGGGATACCCCATTGGATTTCAAGTCCAACGCCTAACCACTCGGCCATCACAGCCTTTCGCAGATGAACGTGCATTTTGATCGCCCACACCCTAATAACTCTAAGTCAGCGATATCCAGCATTGTTTGCGTGTAACCTTTCACTTTCATACTCACACCATATTGATTATTGAGAGAGTCATAAAATGGAGCTCACACTAAAAATACTTGGTTTTAAATGACAGTACACGGCCAGTCAAGACTGTGAACACCAGTATGGAGACGTGTCAACTCAAGAGGTATCCCGAACCACCACCAAACTGACTATCCAACCACAAGTGTTTGGTTTTAGAGGGGGATTCAAAAGCACCAAGCAAGTCTTAGCAATGTCCTTGAACTCGTAGTCACAACAGCACCAAGGACAACTTTTGTCAGAAATATTCAATTGCTCCAAGCATCAAGCTTCAAACAATGTGAGCAGGGTCTGACCCTGCCTCAGGGAACAAACTGTCCAGCCAAAAGAAAGTGTTTGGTTTTAGAGGGAGAGTCCAAAGAGATCCTTCCCAATTGATGATCCTTGTCTCAAGGAGTCACAACAGCACAGATGTCAGAAAGTAACTTTGAATTTCATCAAGGATCTTAAGTTTGATCGCTGTGGAGCAGGGTTTGAACCTGCGCGGGGGGGATACCCCATTGGATTTCAAGTCAACGCCTTAACCACTCGGCCATCATAGCCTTTCGCAGATGAACGTGCCTTTTTGATCGCCACACCCTAAACTCTAAGTTCAGCGATATCCAGCATTTTGCTGTAACCTTTCACTTCATACTCACACCATATTGATTATTGAGAGAGTCATAAAATGGAGCTCACACTAAAAATACTTGGTTTTAAATGACAAGTACACGGCCAAGTCAAGGACTGTGAACACCAGTATGGAGACGTGTCAACTCAAGAGGTATCCCGAACCACACCAAACTGACTATCCAACCACAAGTGTTTGGTTTTAGAGGGGGATTCCAAAGCACCAAGCAAGTCTTAGCAATGTCCTTGAACTCGTAGTCACAACAGCACCAAGGACAACTTTTGTCAGAAATATTCAATGCTCCAAGCATTCAAGCTTCAAACACTGTGAGCAGGGTCTGACCCTGCTCAGGGAACAAACTGTCCAGCAAAAGAGAAGTGTTTGGTTTTAGAGGGAGAGTCCAAAGAGATCCTTCCCAATTGATGATCCTTGTCTCAAGGAGTCACAACAGCACAGATGTCAGAAAGTAACTTTGAATTTCATCAAGGATCTTAAGTTTGATCGCTTGTAGCAGGGTTTGAAACTGCGCGGGGATACCCCATTGGATTTCGAGTCCAACGCCTTTAACCACTCGGCATCACATGCCTTTCACCGATGAGTATGCATTTTGATGCCACACCCTAAACTCTAAATCAACAATATCCAGGATTACCGATGTCACCTTGACTTTGGATTAATCAGCAAGTCATAAAACTGAGATCACAGTAACTGTAATGGGATTTAAAATACAGTACAAGTAAAGTGAAGACTTGGAACACCAATGTGGAGATGTGGCAACTCACAAGGTAAACTTGAAAACTGACTGCCAAGCATGTTCAGAGGGGGGTTCCAAAGACATCGGGCCGTTTTCCCCACTTAATGATCCTTGTCTCAAGGAGTCACAACAGCACAGAGGACAGCTGTTGTCAGAAATACTTAAATTCAACAAACATTTGAGCTTTGACCGCTGTGAGCAGGGTTTGAACCTGGCGCGGGGATACCCCCATTGGATTTCAAGTCCAACGCCTTAACCATCGGCCATCACAGCCTTTCGCCACCGAACATACATTTTGATCGCCACACCCTAAACTCTAAGTCAATGATATCCAGCATTATTGCTGTCACCTTTAACTTTGGATTAATCAGCAAGTCATAAACGCCTCCTCCATCGGCCTCGTCTTCTGTCTGCTCAGGTTGATCTGAGGAACACGACCAACGTGAATACAGAAAACAGAGTGGACGGCTGCATCACCTTCACTTCTGCTCAGTGCTTGCTCTGAGCGGGATTTGACAAACTCACGACTTCTGGATTAAAAAGGAAGTTGGGTGCCATGTGCTTAACCCACGGACCAGTGAAGCTGCAGGAGGCCATGAGGAGCAGTGAAGCTGCAGGTGGCCATGAGGAGCAGCTTCAGTGGACCATGTGGTCCAAAAGGACATGGAGACGTGGTTTTCCTTCTCCATGATTGAGACAGACAAGTGAAGAACAGAAAGGTTTCTTCAGCAGCTCTATCAGGACTGATGGAGGAGAATCTTCAGCATGATTCCTCCCCTCAGTCTGATCCTGGTTCTTCTGCTTCTCGGGTACTGGAAGATGGTCCAGTGTGGGAAGGATGCCGATCCGCAAACGTGGAGACATGGGATCGAACCCCGGCTCAACCCTGAGGTATGCAAAAACTCAAAACACAAACTAAAACTGAAACTCAAAAACTCAAAAACCAAAACAAACCAAACAACCAAACAACAAACAAACAAACCCGTCCGTTTGCGTTGCGTTGCGTTGCGTTGCGTTCATTTCTCGTCTATGGAATTTCCGTCAAATTTCTCCGATTTCAACAAGGACGAGCATCGAGGGAACACGAACGGTGAGTCACAGGTAAGTCAAGCTAGCTGTCTGGAAGCGAGCTAGCTTGGTCCAATTATTTTTTAAGTGTTGTGAATATTTCACATGTGAGTTCATTCCACTCTGTGTTTCACTGGTTTGATTTTAGAGCAGGGTATTCAATTAAAAGTCCCCAAGGTCCGGTTATTACATTTACAAGTAGAAGGTCTGAGCGAAGGTCATGGCCATATTTTTAAAAAGTAACTAATTGTTTAAGTTTTTTACTTAAGTTGCGAGATATTAGACACATATTCAATCTCTTATCATAAATAAAAGTAATTGATGATCCTTGTCTCAAGGAGTCACAACAGCACAGATGTCAGAAAGTAAACTTTGAATTTCATCAAGGATCTTAAGTTTGATCGCTGTGAGCAGGGTTTGAACCTGCGCGGGGATACCCCATTGGATTCGAGTCCAACGCCTTAACCACTCGGCCATAACAGCCTTTCACCGATGAGTATGCATTTTGATCGCCACACCCTAAACTCTAAATCAACAATATCCAGGATTACCGATGTCACCTTGAACTTTGGATTAATCAGCAAGTCATAAAACGGAGATCACAGTAACTATATTTGGATTTTAAAGACAGTACAAGTAAAGTGAAGACTTGGAACACCAATGTGGAGATGTGGCAACTCACAATGTAACCTGAACCGACCGCCAAACCATGTTCAGAGGGGGGTTCCAAAGACATCGGGCTTGTTTTTCCCACTTAATGATCCTTGTCTCAAGGAGTCACACAGCACAGAGGACAGCTGTTGTCAGAAATACTTAACTTCAACAAGCATTTGAGCTTTGACTGCTGTGCACTCCCTGCACTCCCTGTCCTGCCAATGATGCCACTGCCTCCGTGCCTCCTCTCATTGTCTCGGCATCTCCTCCGACAGCCCGTGCCTCCTCTCCTTGTCTCGGCATCTCCTCCGACAGCCCCTGCCTCCTTGCCTCCTCTCCTTGTCTCGGCATCTCCTCCGACAGCCCCTGCCTCCGTGCCTCCTTGAACTTCCCCTGCCTCCGTCTCAACCTCTCCTGCCTTACTGGAGCAGGCTCCTGATAACTGATCTGCAGGCTGAGAGTGGGGGTGGGGTACATAAGATTGTTCATTAAATAAATCCACATGCTACAGTGACTCATCATGGCTTAGTAAATAATTTTACCTACCTTATGGAATCCACAGGAACAGCAAAGGCTTCTCCAAACAGATCCTTTGTATTGGTCTGCAGGGGACAAGCATCTATTTTTTCTAAGGCCTTTTTCCATTTCTTGGCCCCTGGCCGTTTGCCAGTCGTGAAGTGGAATTTGCCCTGGGCATATTTTATACAGATGTCACGCCAATAAGAGTCTGGCTTTCCTGTCTTAGTCATCTGCAAATATTAGATATAAAACAGGTTAATGTCAAGCTAGGCTATGTATACGTACAGACAGACAGAGCTGAGGAAAATATACATGCATGTACAGTATGCATGTAGATACATATATGTATGTATGTTTTGCATTATTTATTATTGTTGAAGTACTTTGTAAATGTATGTTTTAAAATGTGCTATATAAATACAGTTATTATTATTATTATTATTATTATTATTAATATTATTATTATTATCACCACAATTACAGTGCTGGTATGTACAGCCGTATTTTGTACATTTATAGGACGCACTTGAATATAAGCCACAGGTTTTCATGTTGTAACATGAGATATTTACACAGGAATACAGTACACAGAAGATTTCTATTTTTGTTTGTTTTAATTTTTTTCAAAACTGTTGCCTGAAAGTCGGCAGTACAGCACGGACCGCTCATCAACACGGGATGATGCACGTGTAGTGGCTGTATTTCCTTCTGGCCAGATCGAACTTAAAAGCTGCATCATATGCATTTCTTTGTTTGTTTTCCATGATGAGGGTGTGTGCATAATGCGCAAAATGACAATTCAAAATCAAAATAGTGTCTTCTTCGGCGCATAATCTCTAATCCTCTGTCTGTCTCACTTTTGCGTTTACTGCTAGAGAGCGCCCCCGTTAATATACAGCCGTTAATAAATTAATTAACCCACACCGTTGTGAAAATAGCACGGTATATACAATATATCCTTATATTTAGAGATGTCTAACATACACCAACAACACCAAAAACAAATTCCTAGTATGTGCAAAAATGAGTATTTGGCAACATTTCTGACAGGCAGAACCTCCGTTAGCAAAGCGGCTACGGCAAGAATCAATGTTGAAATACAAGTTGAATAACGTGCCGGAAAATTAAATCGTGTATTATTTGTCACACGATTAAACATTCGGCTTATACATGCCGTTTCATTTATGAGTTTTAATCAAGTTTACAAACCTTTTTCCCGTGCTTGTTCAAGTCTTTGCGTTGAAATATATGGCCGACACGCTAAAGACATAACCACGCCCCCTAATACAGCGGTTAATTACCGCGTTACCTTGTGACCTATGGGCTTGTTCGGAGCTGTGTTCGGACCTTGTTCGGACCTCGTCTGAAACTCTTTGATCTCGTTAGGAATGTGTTCGGACCTTGTTAGGACTGTTCGGACCTGTTAGGAAAATGTTCGGACCTGTTAGGACCATGTTAGGATGTGTTAGGACCTCAGAGGCAGACAGCCTTTGGTCAAGCCTGTATGTATTTTGATCGCCACACCCTAAACTCTAAGTCAGTGATTACCAGTATTTTTGCTGTAACCTTTAACTTTCATACTCACACCATATTGATTATTATATCATTATTATATTATATCATAAAATGGAGCTCACACTAAAAATACTTGGTTTTAAATGACAGTACACGGCCAAGTCAAGACTGTATGGAGACGAACAAACAACAAAGAACAAACTGTCTTTGGTCAATATTTTTGTTGTTGTCTTTTTCCTCCACCGACTATTCATGGCCCATGGCCAGACTGCACAGAGACCTGATACTAACAGAATTTCAGAGTGTGTTTGCCTGAGGCTTTTTAAGGAGTTTCAGCAGACAAGAAATAGGCCCAAAGACTGCAAGGGTGCAACCTTGCCCATATCACAGTCTATTGTACAGATACATTAAGCAACTGCTTGAAACAGCGGGGTAATACAGGACAAACCAACCTGGTCCTTGTTAGCATTACTAACACTACAGCTTCTTCTTGTTGAGATATATTTTTGGCTTCAAAAATTCACTTTAACATTTAAAAATCTCAGGTGTTTGTGTACTGGTTACATATTTGCTTGCTTGTTAAAGGACCTATATATAGATGCTACTGTGCCTTTGTATCTTATTTGAAAGAAAGTGATGCTGAAATGGTCTTCCAGGAAAAAGAAACTACTGTGTTGAAATATGAAAAGTTTTATTGGTACAGTATATGAATATGCATGGTTTCCCTCCTTTTTACTTCTCTCTTCCACGTCTTTCCTTCTTTCTCCTTCTTTCCCTCACCCTAGCTGGTACTATAATAGAATATATTGGGAAGGACACTTTCTTCTTCTCTAATTAAGTATTAAATTATATTTTTACTTATAGTTCCATCATCAGATCATAGTATTCTTAGAGGATAAAGGACAGTTCCTCCAATGACAGATCTGCTGTGAAAAAGCAAGACGTTTATGTGTTATTGTCAAACATCCTGTCGCTTCATTAATAAAATCCTAATATATGCTGACACATCTTTACCACTAGATGGCATTAGTGCTCCATTCAGATTTTTTTTCCATCTCGCCTCCAAAGCAGTTGTCTGCCCCCTTCCCTGAGCAGCTCAGTACAGATCAAATCTGAAGAGTTGTGAGTGACTTAATATCTTGGACTGGCTTACATTGCCGAGAGAATAAAAGTATACCGTCATAGAAAACTTGCGTGATGAATTATCATGAGACTGTATTATAAATACGCTGGTAATCTCCCATTGTGTACCGTTAGCTGTGATGTATTTTCCAGCAGAGAAGGAAAACACTATTAAAGTAAAGAGCACTGGTGGCTTGTGTTGCATCTTGGCCTCCCAACCTCTTTTTTTTTAAAAATATTTTTTGTGCCAAGTCTCTGCAGTCTTGCCAACAGTTGCCACCAACACAAAACCCACAAGACTTTCCATCCCTGATACAAAATTGCAATCAAGTCGAGTCCCTGGGGGAAAACCGGGGTGCAGCGTCTTGGTTTGCGATGTTCTCTGAATGGCAACAATCTGTTGTGCTGCCTGCCAGAATGTCAAGCCAAGAGCATTAGAGAGGGAAAAGTGGAAAATTAACTGGTACCAATTGCCAGAATGCTCATGTGACGGCAACACATGGGAGTAACGATGAAGAGGAACATTCCAGAAAATGCACTGACATGTGACACTCAATTACAGTATCGCCACAGATCCTCTGTGTTTTTCTTCTTGACTTTTCTTGGAACCCTACAAACTACTGTAAACTATTCCACATCAGCACACCGAAGGTCAGATAGGATGATAAAACAATTACATTGAGTTTTAGGGCTGTTATTAAGAGGGGGGAAATACCCAGAAGCTTTTCAAAAAACAAACAGACAAAAAAAAAAAAAAAACTCAATTTCAAAGACATTTCTAAACAACCTTTTTGGGACAAATGATACACAATCAGAGAGAAATCCACTACAGAGGAGCCAGAGATAAGCAATTTTTCCTGACAGCAGTAGCCTCATTAGACCAAAATGCAATGCAGCTTTGTGGATCGTTCGCTCTCTCAGTCTCTCTCAGTCTCTCTCAGTCAACTAGAAAAACGCCACTGCCAGCTTGCTCTTACCACTACTGTACTGTCGCAAACAAGCTCAAGGAAGGACAAGAGGGGTGACGACATAAATAATAATTATTATCATTATTATTAATATTATAGAGGGCTGGAGCCAGGGGAAGTGGTGTAGCGAACATTCAGACCGCTGACTCTTCCTGATGACACCCTCTCTGTAGCAAAATCCACAGCTGTACAATCAGATTAATATGAGGAGGGAAAAGGATATTACAATATCTTTTACGACACACTAAGTATTTATTATTACTTGTCATGGCTAAATATTTAATATATTACCTCTGGTTGAATAGTAACACTGTAAGAGTATCTACTGGAGCAAGATTCATGCAGGGCTGTGTGTGTGCAACTTTCATGTTTATATGAAAATTATATGAAAGTGTTTATTTCTTTGTTCCCTGAGCACGAAGACATTTAAACAGTTTCACAACTGTAGACACTGTGCATTTGGTACTCTGGCACAGTCATGACCTTTGCACTGAGTGGTTGGATGTTTAGAAACAGAGCTCCTACAGATTGATTATCATCCCTCCTCATCTGTGAGAAACATTTTAACTCTCGTGTTATTTAACAATTAGCTGCTTGTTGCCGATTTGCTCCGCTCTGTGTCCCACTTCCCTACTACATACCAGCAGTACTGAGTACAGTAAGCGCTAGAGATGTGAGTGCTCGCTTTCCAGTTTGTAGATTATACAAGAAATCAATATTATATTCCACTCTGTTCTCGTCTGGAAAGTGTGTCAAGAGATTTCAATTAAACTTTGAAATGATGCTGCCAATTCAATACAGAGGAATTAATGATTTGGAAAAGATTTGATATATATATATATGTTATATATATATGTTATATATATATGCTATATGTTTTAAGTTTTTAAGCTCTTACTGGTTCTGTCTTACTATCATCTGTAGTTTTTAAGAAATATTTTTAGCATGCGTCAGTCACTCCTTCATCAGACAACAGTGACGATCAAGGGCACTCTCAAAAGTCACGCATACAGTATGTATTGAAGTCTTTCAGTGTATTTAATGTAGCCAATTTAAAACTTGGAAACAGAGGTAATCTGTTCATTACTGCCTGCATAATATACAGTCAGTGGTTTACTCTATAGTAGTCATCATTATTTTGCATCATCACTGTCAGCTAGAGCGTTGCACAAGGAACTTTTTGTATCTGTAGATCTGTAGCCATGGATATTAATTCTAGAGTGCACTATATATAGCACTGTCTTTATGCTTTTACAAGTAAAATAGAGGATGCAGTGCATTATATCAACAGGGGTTATTTCAGTCAGCCTTAGCTGTACTGTGCCTGAATTGACTTGTACTTGACGATGGTGGCCCTGACCAAAGATGTCCAGTCATGTAATAGCGCTTTATCTCGCCACCCTGTAGTACAGCATAATGTGAGACACTGGGTCTATCATAATGCCTTTATAAACCACTCAATGTCAGACCCTCAAATTACTTGCTAATTACAGAACATTTCTAAAGCTTATGGCCTGTGTGTCAGCTTTATTGCTCTTGCGTCGCTCGCATGCGGTGATCTGAAGGTTCACGCCTGTGGAGTCTGTGTGTGTTCACAGACAAGCCGAGTCTAGTGCAAACATGGCATATGCGTGCGGCTCAGGCTTTTTTGTTCTTCTCCATGGGGCCTGTTAATGATTGCGTGAATCCTCCTCTTTCATTGGTTTTCTTCTGACCTCTGACCTATTTTCACTCCAGAGCAGAGAGAAGGGCATCTGGATGCCGCGATCCCACTAAGAGCTGCTCAAACATGTCATGGGTCTATGTAGGTCAACAAATGGCCCTCAGTGTCACTTGCAAACCATAAACAGATCAGGAATGCAAGTGTGTGTGTTTGTGTGTATGTGTGGTATAAAAATACAACTAACTAATTGCAGGGTTGATGTGCATTTCACGGGATGTCACTGCATGGGGGAAAATTCCATCTGTTGCCAATTCTTCCTCATGCTTCATGCTTGTTTAGCCATTCATATGGTTTGCGCTATTTGTTTTTGACATGCATTACATGATGTTCATGCTAATAATGGCTTTTATTATTGCCAAACGGCTTGCTATTCACACACTATAAAGAGGGCACAGCTACTACTCAGCAAAATCCAGATTGTTTCCTGTCCTGGCTCCACAATGGTGGAATGTGCTTCCTATCGATATATCATGAACTCAGAAAAAAACCCACTCTCAGCTTATTTGGTGAAGCTGATGTACTTGCATGATTTTTTCAGTTGTATCCATATAGTGCATAGTGAAGTGACTGTACTACTCTTTGGATTACAGTGTCAGCTAAATAAATGTAATATAATATAATTAGTGCTTAAACTTTTTTTTCTCTTGGTCTAAATGTTCACATGGACCAAAATTTCATTTTGTAGTCAAAAATGCATTAAGTTATTTTTGACCACTAGGAGGCAGAAAGACCCCAAAACAAAGAAATATCGAAATACTGTATATACGGCTATGGCCTATGTTAAGTTTACCATTTCACCAGAAACAGTTGTGTTGAAGGTACGTCCAATAGTCTTCAATAGGTTTCTATTTTGGTTTTGACTGTGCTGCAAAACAACAACTCATAATTTCTTGCTCCTTTCTTAGAACTCAAACATATTATCAAGGGTTTCCCAAACATTATTGTCTGTTACTCCGAAAAAATAAAAAAATAAAAATGAAGCTCTATTTATTTGAAACCTCTCATTTTGTATTTCAGTACCTGCAAGCAAACATTAAACAAATCTGTGATCCCCTGAAAGGCAGAGTTCAGAGACAAAAATAAATAAATGAACATAATTTGGTGCAGCAAAATATGTTTCCCTACTACCTCATCTTTTTTCACCCTTCAGGTTCATTTTGAAACCCTTGTGGGGTCCCAGCTTGGGAACAACTGATCTAAGCATTTTAGATGATCTTTACTGCTATATTTCTCTTTCCCAGATGTGTACTTACTGTAAATAAATACTAAATAAAATAAAACATACTAATAAAATAAATACTTAACTCATTTCAGAGAAACTGTGAGGAAAAACACACAGAGCTTCACTTCATACTTATGTCACACAAACAGAAGAGCAAAACTTTTGACTGAATGCTGGTCAATGAAATACAAATATAAATTTGATATGATTAAAAAGTGAAATAAAGCCTGATGTTTTGAAACCCTCCAACACAGAGTATATTTATTGTAATTTATTGTACTAAGTATACATTACTTACATACCAACAGAATGTATCCAGGACATTTGAAATAAAGCTGCATCAAACCTCAGACAGTGGTGTTAACTGTCAGTGGGATGCAACTCTTTTGCATTACAATAATTCATTTAATTCTCATAAGATCAAAAGATATTGTTTCATATCAAAAACATTCACAGCAATGTCAGGCTGTACACACATGGGACTCATTGGAGCTTTAGGGTCATCCAGTGTACATTGTTAGGCCCGTCCCATCCCAGTGCCGTCCTGCAGCTTAACACTTACTAGATTCTGTCGATTGTCATTTGCACAGCTTAATAACTATGGGGGGCCCATTGATCAGCCTCTGCCAATAGAGGCGAACAACCGATGTCTCTCGTTATTTTGCACTGCAGAGGAGATGTATCGGGTTCATGTAGTTTGACACAGATTTAGCAGGCAGCAGGCCCTCGAGGGGTGGGAGCATCGATGCCTCCATGCTTCAGCTAACATCGGAGAGTTCACGGGACCAAACTCTTCATGTGACCCCTGCGTGGCACTCCTGATCCAGCCAGCCATGACTTATGGTAAGGCTCGAAACTGGGGAAGCACAAGCACTCCACCATCCACAGTTGGTTGTCAACACACATACACACACAGAAAGAGAGAGAGAGAGAGAGAGAGAGAGAGAGAGAGAGCTTGAACTCACATCACTTATCTTTATGGATTTTGCCATTTTGTGTTCCAATAAGTGTTTTCCATAGCAGCTTTCAGAGGTAAAGAAGCATTATTCTATTTCAACTACACACAGATACGCTGCCTTACTTGTAATTACTTATTCCACCTCAGCTCTGAACATAAAACCCATAAACTAACTTTGTCCTCACATCATGGAGCACCTGAAACTGAGAAGTGACAGATGAGTGCATGAAGACCTGCAAATACTCTTGCACTTTACTCACCTCCCGTCTCCTCCAGCACACCAGAGACGCGTGTCCTGTCTGCAGGTCTCTTCACACCAGCCACGGTTTGTCAATGTCCCTCGTGGTATAAGGAATGGCAGCGTGTTGACAGCGATCGATTTTATGTCAGCAGCTTCACAGCATCCTCCTGAGGAAGAAAAAGACATCATTCGTGGAGGGTTCGCCGACTGTGGAGCCACTTAGTGAAGACAGAAGAGTTGTAATCTCGGGAAATCCCCATTGTGCACAGGACTTGTTCAAGGCAGTGTGGTATATGTTAGCGATTAAAAACAGTGAGTGGAAAGGACAATGGTATTTTTCAGCTGTAATATTGTAAAACAAACGGCTCAGTTTCTTCACCACCACTCATGCCACATTTTTCTTGAAACGTGATTATGTTGTTTCATGTGGACGAAAAGGCTGAAATTGAAGCAGAACTGATGAGTTACAACCAAAAGTAAAACATTACACACTAATTTAATAATTAAAAAACTTGTGTCTTAAGCAATTGCATATAAATTGCAATAATCTATGATCTGCAAGGTCAAAAATATATTACAAATAATGCTTTGTACAACAGAGCTTCACCCCCGAGCTAATGCTTTGCACAACAGTCTTAAAATAGCATGTGATTGCTGCATATGTGATAGATGCTAAATGCAAAATACTGAGGCTAAGCTCATAACAAGAAGCAGCTTTGGTCATGTACTGTAGCGTCGAGAGATAGCCCTAACCTTGTGAATTGAATATAACATAACCCTTAGGTCTGTGTCCTTCCTTAGTTATTTCCAAATTATGTTTGATCATTCTTTGAAAGTGACAATTTTATACAAATATGAAGTTTGGCCATCCTGGGTCTGGAAAAAAATTAAAGAAAGAAAAATATACTTGGAAACAGGAAACACAGCGGTTAGATTTATGCTTCCTCAAAGATTTGCTTAACTTTTATTTGAGGGTGACAAAACTGTTGAGTTGAGCAAACACACAGTAACACTATCAACTTTGGCTGGAATGTCTGGGGTGTAAACTTACCCAAAAAAAATAAGAACAGGACAGTTCATCTAAACTGCACTAGCATCTTGGATCATAACTCATTCTGAACAGGCAAAGAGTATTAATATGACTCTGTAAGCTCATGATATATAGCAACTAGCTAATAACTTTTTAAAAATGTTAGCAGGGTATGTTAATGTGTTTACTCTTAGAGCAGATTAACATGTTCTTTACGCTTTAGCTCTTGCAGTTTTTTTTTGTAAATGCTTAGAAAAAAGGCACTACCCTCCAAATTCTTGACATACCGTTTGTTGCTCTTATCACCCTGTCATCCCTTCAACATGTGGAGAAATCCAAAGTT
>JABGLX010000144.1:0-40688 GCA_014281875.1 Nibea albiflora | reverse complement strand
TGCTTCACATGTTAAGGAGATATTATGGAATGACAGTAAGTAATGCATGCAATAAACGATACTTAATGTGAGAAATGAAACAGTGGCTGTTTGAGAGCTTATTGATTTATACCTCGTGGTAACTGCTTGGTGACAAATTGTAATGGTAGCACTGACAAATCGCTTCACTTGACTACACTCGGGCTTCATCTGTTGTACAGTGCACGGGACCTGTTAAGTGCCACTTTTTTGAACCAACTTTCTATTAAGAGGATTAAGAGAATGCTGACATCAGCACAAAAGTCACGCAAGCACCATTTATAGGAGGGTTGGGAACAGTGAGGCTGTGTGATTAGTCAAGAATAAGAGCCTGAAGTTTAATTAAAGTCATCGGCAATTAGGAGCACCAGCCCGATAGTGCTTCACAATGCATTTCTGTCTTGTCCATTACCCAGGCTTAATCAAAGGAGTCCCTTCACTGATGTTATGAGCTATAAAAGGTATCAACAGTATATGGGTCAGCCACATGGAAACCGCTGTTGAAAAAGGAGCATTTGTCAATTAATTTAAAATGAAATAATAAATGATATGTCGTAAAGCGTGTGCATCCTCGAAATGTAAAATTTTGTAATTAAGCTGTAAGTAATTGGGTTGTACTGATGTATAGATTTACCTTGATGAAATGGGTCACATTAGATAAACACTGGGCCTGTAGTACAACACATTTTATTGGGAAATCATTATTGAAATGATTATTGAAAATGATGTTGAGACTGTCTGCAGTGTATGTGTTAATTAAATCTACTGCAATAGAAAGTCTTGTTTCCCTGTAAGCGCCTTCTGAACTTTTAAATTGTGGTATATTTATTGATGGCTAAGATGTATCCATGGTTGATTGATTGCAGGGCTGTGAAGGATGAGGAACAGCAGTGGGGAGGTGCAGACACAGTATCCACATTGATCTGCAATTGCCCGTGTGCCAGACACCAACATGCAGTAATGGAGTGTGAAAGTGGAGAAGATGAAAAGTAACAGATGAGGAAAAATGAACTTGACCAAGTACACGGCTGACGTGAGACCCCAGGTTTCATCGTAATGATTCAATACTGTCAATATTTATTACTGTAGCTCCATTAGCAATGACGGTAGCTCATTAATATGTATGCGGCAGCTCCTGATGGCCTTCACAGTCACTGCTGTTCAGTTCCAGTTACATCAGATTGAATAGGACATGTAAAAAAATAGAAGAAGAAAAAAAAACTGGCTTTGTTAATGGACATTTGGAGCCTTTTTATTATCAAACAAAAAATGAGGTTAAGTTATTGGGTTTAATCACAGTATTGATTGTCTCAGCACTACTTGTGGATTTTTTAAATGTCCATTGCTGATTAATTTTTTTGTTTTAAGTTAATTACGATGACAATACAGATTGTCAGAACAATGAACAATAGAAAAACAAGGCACTATTTAAAAAAAATGAATGAACTGCCCTCAGCTATAAAATCACCCTGAAATAACCTTTTCATTAATTTGTAATATATTATTTATTTATTTTTTGGCCTTTTCAAGTTTTATATTTTGGATAGAGTGAAGACTGAAGAGTGACGGGAATGTGGGGAGAGAGAGACGGGGAATGACATGCGGGAAAGAGACACAGGTCAGATTTGAACCCTGGGCTTCCGCAGCAAGGACTGAGCCTTCGCACACGGGGCGGCTGCTCTACCAACTGAGCTAAACATCGCCCCAAATTTGTAATATATTAACAGAAATGAATTAATGAACTTGTATGTATTCACATAATGTGTTCATCCCTTCAACCCTTGCATTATTATTTATCAATAACTGGGTGACATGTATCAAAAATGCACAACTGTGGGATAGTCTTAGTTACCTGTATGCATTGTATATTTATGGGCTACTCTGATATGAATATTTATATATACAGCTAGGCTGTTATTTGCAGACCACATATCAAAACTGGAGCAGCTTATAATTTTATCAATCACTGACAATAGGGAAAGCAACTAATAGATAGAACATGGAAAAAATGGATTGTTTATTTTCCATTATAAGTCATATTCATTTAACTTAGTATCATTCCATATGTCATCCATGCCCAATGAGGTCCACCCACTAGAATGATCACATGCATTTTCAAGAAATCCACAAAAGTACAAACATATATGGGCTAACATTGCACATGAATAAATATTAATACAGTTACAGTGATAATCTTGACTGTGAACAGTTTTTAACATTATGGTGGTTGTGCTTTCATGCATTCTCACTGATGTCCTGGCTTTAGCTTGTTGACTGTCAGCAAGCTAACGCTCAGTTTTAGCTTTTTTTTTTTTCTTTTTTTTTTTATTTTTATGCTGTGCTTGTTGCTGGCACTGCCTGAGATTTGATTTATTATAGCCCGAACTGTTGAGGTTTTATTGCTGTCAGGAATACTGTAATGTCTTGTGCTGCTGGTTGCTACGTTTGCTCCATAATGTTGCTGGATTTATGTGGCTTCGTATGCATGGTATTGATTGCAAATTACGTTCATTGTAGAAGTGAGAGTTTGTTGGTTGTTTAGTATAAAAAATATCTGAATGATGTCATGAAACTGAAATGTGAATATTTCTCTTTATAGGCAGCGATGGTCATGGGCATATTTTTCGCTATATTTTTGATGGTGATGGTTTGAGGTTTTTATTCTACCAGCTGTAATGTAATTTGTGTATTACAGTTCTTGTTCTGGGAGGGTAAGTACAGTAAGTCAGTGCTTGACTTGGAAGAGCAAAGAGCAAGCAGAAAATGTACTTTTCCAGCAGCTACAAAAAACTATATTGTAGCTCACAATGGTGCACATAGTTTGCCTCTTCTTGCAGCATGTTAATGTCCATACTTAATATTCAGAATTAGAATATACTTCACGATGGCTTCAGTGTTCTTTTTATATCCTCATCAAATCTAGCAGCTGAACTCGCGCTTGTTCTGGCTAGCTCTCTGGGTGGTGAGAGAACTTTACTTGCTCACACAGCTGTGGTGTTGGACAAACAAACATTGATGGTGTCAAATGGTTACATTGGGGGGGTTAATCAGGGCCGTGTTAAATGTACAGATTAGATGCGCTGTGATGGGGGGTTGCAGTTTAAGGACACTCATCACATCTGTCCTTCAAATTACAGCGCTAATCCACGCGTATCTTTTGTGTCATGAAGTTCATCAACACAAACTCTGCCCATTTAACCAGAAATGACCTGGAGATAAGTCGTGCAAGCAAATCTGCAAGTGAAGGATTGGATGCACATGATATTTCCAGTAGAATCACCTTGTTACTATATGTGCCGTTTGAATCTTTGTCTAATCCGTATTCATCTACTGTGCCCAGTGTCATCCTCACAAAACAGAGACAACTTAAGTGGTATAAATAGCACATAAGCCATTGCGGCATTGTTGTTTCTGCCTGAAGATTTGTTGGAGTGCATTTTGAATAGTTCATGCCAGACGCCTGAGGCTATGAGTCAGTCAGTGTCTTGAAGCTCATATGGCAGCAGCCATCTTTGACAAGTTAATTAATGACAAGTTGCCCTTCTGGCTGCAGTGCGAGACAGCTACAGCCAAGGTGAGATACTGAGGGGAAATACGCAGGAAACTTCCTAGAGCTCGGCTCAGTTTTTCATCTGCTGGGATCGTTGTTATCATTGTTCAGTTTCATTTATGGAGATGAAAGTGGGGCTCCTTTTTTACATCTACAGTGCTGACAGCATGTTAAAAAGGCACAGTTCTGCAGTGAGGGTTTGACTTCAGACATACATTTTAATTCAGAATAACTTCTTTCTTTTCAATTCATGATAGTGTTTGAATATACACTAGGCAGTATGTTGTACTTTTTAATCCATTGCTACAAAAAAACAACAAAATAGGAAAAATCCAAAGGTAAAAAGCATTAATAAATAATTACATGATGACCTATTACAAATAAATGATGGTGATACTGTAAAGACAATTTCCTGACCATCACAGTCATTTAAATGTAGCTCGTTAAATTAAAAGGAACCAGCATGATCAAAGCACAGGAACTGAAAGTCATTGGAGCTTTTTGAATGCCTTGGGTGAGCAGCCTTCGTCTGAACGAATGTGCTGCTATGTTTGGACACCTTATCCTGTCCAATGTCATATTTTCTCAGCCCGTGAGTCCAAACAAGAATGCTTTAAGTTTGGAAATGGGTGATTTTTCACCAGGGATGAGTACTCTGCCCTGTGCAAACCACTGATCACAGTAAGCCTCACAGAGAATGCACGCTGCTCATTTTAATAAAGGCCTCAAGCCACCCACGAACAAAACTTAGAAGCCTCAGACATGCTGACCTTTTATCATGCAGTAGTTTTATTTATTTATTTTGCTTATGCTCTTAAATAGAAGAATGTAAAAGCCCTCGAGACCAACAGGAATTAGCTCTTAATTAAAGCAAGCTGCAAATTACATTGTCCAGTCCCTGTGGCAGTAAATATTGATGGGTGCACAAGTTGCAGAAATGTCCCCTTACAGTTATTGGCGATACCCTCAAATGAAGGAAGGTCCATCATTATCTCTGACAGGAATAATCCTCAAGCATGCATTTGGCCGTGTGTGTGTGTGTGTGTGTGTGTGTGTGTGTGTGTGTGTGTGTGTGTGTGTGTGTGTGTGTGTGTGTGTGTGTGTGTGTTTGTGTATAGCTAATTTTGCATACTGGACCATCAGCCTACTATTTTTATTGTGCACATTTATGATTTTATGCTCAAGGACCTCTCGTTGTTGTGGCCATTCAGTTTTTTGAAAACCTTGAAAAACCTTTGACAGCTGTGTTTTATAGCAACTGTTGAATCCTCATTCTTTTTAACCAGCCAGGAGGAGCCTCAAGTGATCAAACAGCAGCTATGCTTAAACTGAGACTTATTGTTTATTGTGGGCCACATTTGGTCTTTGAACTCTTGGTCTCATCTTGGACTAATGCCATACCTGATATATTATCCACTAATATTTAAAAATATACAAGAAGAACAAATCCCTTTTCTGGTGCCATCTTGACTGCCTTCCTCTTATTTGGTTTTACGGAGTGACTATGAGCCAACATTAAAAAGTGCATGCCGCCACCTATGGCACCAGACTGTGTAACATTGCTACTTTATAAAAAAAAGTTGCATTTATAAAAGTGGTTCTGAATATTAAACTTGTTTCATTTGAATAATTAAATAAACCCTCTTGAACCTGCAATTGTTTGCTTTTAAAAAAAACAGGGCATTTAATGCTCTCCTCACTTCCTAAATCCTATCAGCACATGTTCAGCAGATTCCTTGCAGTCACAAGTTTCACATTTATCTGACTCTGTCTTTTTTTGTGGTGTATAAAGTGAGTGAGTGAGCCAGGAGGGAACAACTGAATAAGATCCAATTCTTCTTTCTTTGGGAAAGGGATTTATGGTGCCTGTATTTTGTGTTACAACAAAATCTTCTAAATAAATAACACTTACTGTCCTGTTCATCCTGCTTATTGTCTCCTTATGAAATTTATACAGTTAGGTGAACCCAGGAGGCCTCCTGGGCTTGCAGTGCAATGCCATTTCACTATCCACTATGCAAAAACACTTTATTCAGCTTTGCAACTCTCTGCTGGTTGCGCCTGGCAGTTGTGGTGGCATTGCAGTAGGCGCTTCACCATCTGTTGCCTGGTCGAGATCTGCATTCTACTGAGCGCACTCTTCTAATGTCGTGATTCAAAATAGAGATTATCTCCTCGCTTCCTGAATGAAAGGTCAAACAAGCAATATTTCTGACATAAGAATTTAGAAAGTAATAACTTTCCACTGATTACTCCTGTCAGTTGTATCCACGTTACCGTGTCATTATTACACCAGGAGCCTTGGCACAGGAGAAATGATTTCTAGAGCCTCTCTCTGATGGATGTGTTTTATGGCTTGTGAGAGCAAATCATCATGTTCAAGAATGTCCGCTATTTCAGTTTAACGCCATTGTTCTGTGTTTGTGAGAAACTTGTCAATATAATTAAGTTAACTCACTAGAGTCCAGACACATATTCTGAGTTAAACTGCCACAAGGTTAAAGGCTTTCCAATCCCAAAGCCTGTGTGTGTGTCTCTGTCCTACTGTCCTGTATGCGTAAGCATATCCATGAACTGCACATACTTACGTGTCATATACACTGCAATGGAGACCATGAATACTCTATCCTACCTACAGTGTGGCACCCTGCTGTTCCAGTGACTGCAGACCAAGGACATAGCTGAATAATGCAGCGAAATAAAGCCAGGCCAGATTACTGAGGTACGAATGTGATTGTGAATGCATGATAGCTTGGAGTGAAAAATCCGCAAGGCACGTCATTATAAAATAAAAACCCTTTCCAACTGTGCAACCATGTAGGATTCAAACTGTGTTATGACTGTCATAAATTGAAAGCAATTCAAGCTCACAAATCTTGGATCGGTAAATCAAAAGTACAGTATATTTTAACCCAGAGGTTGAGGAATGTAGTTTAATTTTAGAGTCAAATTATTAAGATGTGGGCCAGTCATTGCATAGAGTGATTGTTCCAGAGTGTTTTAAAGGTCTTGCAGATGATTTGAATTTCATAAAGTATAATTAGATCTCTGCGAAGCACCAGTAGTCCATGCATTGCATATGAGCAAGTATAACATCAATTGTATCTGTACAAAGGTAAGTAATACACAAAGTGTCCTGCTTTTCTAGGTAACAAGCGAGACAGAGGTGAAGAGGCCCGCAATTTGAAGTCTGCCTTAATTAATTTATATCATGGCAAATCGGATCATTTGAATCTTTGAATATCTTTTGTCAGTGGTTGTTTGAAGAAGTATCATGTGGTAAAAATATTCTAACCTCTAGCTTCATGGTTTTGATCCTATTCAGCTACAAGGGCATTAGTGAAGTCAGCCACTGAAAGGACGTCAAAGGCTAGAAATATCATTACTGTATGCATGCCATTAACAGTTTGCTTTTAAAAATTGCCCCCAACCAATACAAATAAAGATATCAATCAGCACTTTGTCTATATGTGTAAATGTATGTTTTTAAATGAAACTTGTTCAGTGTCTTTTTTTGTGATATTAGCAGGCAATCACAGTTGTGCAAGTCATTCAATATAATTAGTATGCAGAAAGCACCACCCCGTGCTGTTGTAAATTGTAAATAATGAATATGGAAAAGTCTCACCAAATTGCAATTTTATTTTACTGTGTAAAGTGGTGTAAAGCAGATGCACATAATTAAGTTTTGCTTTGTTTTTTTGTTTGTCTGAGCCATGCTAAATCCACGAACGTTCATTCGATTGTAGCGATTCAAATGACGATCGCATTTTTGACAAAGCTTGTGACGTCCAGGTTCTACAGCGCTGCACCTTTGCAGAAACAGGCATACGATGAAAGAGCAGAGGTGGCATGCGCTGTGTTTGGTGCTCAGCTCCATGAGCAACACAAGTGCAAATGATCGGGACAAAACACACTTAAATTTTCGTATTCACTTACCTTGCTTAGAAAATATGTGCCTTGCAGCATTTCCCCCAAACAATTCCAGATGGCAAAAACAGGCGAGTGAGAGGCACATCGCATTCAGAATTATATGCATACCAGCCTTTGACAATCCCTCTGTTCCCGTTTTACTTTGTAAGTCATCTGGATCACTTGCTCATTTAATTGAAAATAGCTGGCATATGCTGGAACAAAGCAGTTATATATGTATGCAGAAAAAAAAAACTGGAACATATTCATACACTTACACATCCGTGCACTCCCACTGCAGCATAAGCTTTGACTTTATATACTGGTCAAAGATATTGTTGAAGGTCTGAGAAATGGAAAATAAAACAATTACGGTTTTATGGAGGAGGGGAAAAAGATGTTGGCAGAAGTATTCACTGGAAGCCCGTAACGATGGTCGTGCCTGAAAAATGGGATAAATCGTTGAGTTGTCAGATTGCCACCTGGTATAACATACGAGGAGGGAGATGAGCATGAAATCCTCATAAACCAAAATGCAGCAGTCTATCAATCAAAGTGAGATGAGAACGGAAATGTTTCATACAGGTCACAGTGAAGCAAATGTGACATTAAAAACAGCTCAAGACGTTAATTCACTCTAAATGTGCCATTTATATGCCATGGAAAGCTTACCTGACAATATATGCCTTGTAAAGCTTTGTACAAAGGTCATTTGGAAGTTTCTCCGACACCATTAGAAACTTTTTAGGGGGTATTACTTTTTTAAAGTGATGACAGCTGACATCAGAAAAACAGTCCACGGCACGGCGTGGTGTCATTTTTGGCAACAGTCATTTAATATTTGATCAGCTACTTGCGAAGACATGATGGGGTCTGATTGCGATATACCACCAAGTGATGGCTTCATTTATGAACCTATTTTATGTTGCCAGAACAATAAAGAATCTGGATTTATAGCTATTTATGCGGGCAAGTTCTTTTTACGCTTTGCAGACATCCGTTTCTGTAATTTGCTGGTATTGCGCGCAGAGGTTGTGGTCACAAGCAGACTGTGGAAAATTAGACTGAAAATTATATTTCACTCATCTTCAGCACAGTGACTTCACTTGCACTGATAAGGTTTGTGAGGCCCCCGAGACTTGTTGATCTGTCATGGCCTGATGCAACCAGCTGTATTCAAAGACATTTTAGCTGTCGGGCCAGTCAGGTGTGAGAGGAGTTGGACCTGGATGGCTATAAGCAAGACAATATCCGACCTTGGCCTTGCTATCTGAGTGCTTGCAAGGAAATGTGCTCCACAGGTGAATGCAAATGAAGGGGATGAGTGCAGAACAAGTTACCTGGAACACTGTGGAGTACCGTAGTCTGTACTCATTCTTTAGCATGCTGCTCACTCTTGAGCTCTGCTCTAATATCACCCTTGTTTCTAATAAAATGACTCCAGACCATTAAAGAATGTGATAATTTGGGTAGGGAAAAAAAAACACACAGGCAGAAGGGCGAATTGAATGAGTGATGCAAAGTAGGTATTTTAAGTGGTTTTTCAATATGTGGAGACCGGTGCAGACTCTCTGGGGCCCTCAGCTAATTTGCTCATAGGCCCCGTCCATTCATTAGTTCATGTAAACCATTTATATAGCAGCCGCACTCTCCATGCCCCAGTTCTGATGTTAGCGTGCGCGTAATTTTCACAGGGGACCGGGGGGGTCACACCCTCCCGAATATATGAAAGAGAGAAATCTGACCATGATCCAAGGTGCCATTCACTGACATTAAGTTCCAGCTCTCACTATGTGTGTTTAATTACACTTGGTCAGAGGAGGAAGTGTCATACCACAAAGAAACAAAGGAGATATTATGAACACTGTGTGTAGTAGTAGTAAAAAGAGATGCAGGTTCGAGGTGAGGGCCAACACATTGTGTTACTCACACACTATAACAATATTATTTGCAGCATGTTTTTTATTGTTTATTATTTCAGAGTTTGACCGGGACAAGAAAAAAATAGAAAGTTTGTTGTTGTGAAATATTCTAATTGATCCTAAATAATAACCAGTATTATGAAGCTGTCACCTATCTCTGTCTGTCTGTGTTGACTCTTTTCAGCATCATCATCTGTTTTTTTGGGATGTCACAGTTTCACTGAATTATTAACTTTAATAGATATTGGATGTGTTACATAGCCTGGAATACAGCAAACCTGAACATTAGTTACTCCTCCTTGAATTTTTTACAAGTTCTCTGCTGCCCTTAAGTTTACTAATGTTGAACTGAATTGTATGTGAATGTCTACTATGTATGTGTCATCTGTAACTCAGTCATATCTGGTCTTTCTGCTGGTGTTGGATTTGGGACAATCACCATGTTGTAGGCAATATAGTAAGCTGAAGAGCCGGCATTTGTGGATGGAGACCAAAAACTGAATATTAATAACTTGGTTTTAAACAAACAACTAGGCATTTTAAAAAATACTAAACTAAAAGTGATGGAAATTATATATACTGTATTACAGAAACTGGAAAGGACAGGGGTTGAGGGGTTTAGAGCTAGACAATGAGCGCAGACAGATTTCAGAAATGACAGCAGAGGAAATTAGAGAAAACCCTAACCAACCAAACGTTAAGGACATACTGCCTCAATTCTTAGAGCTGAAGACCTTACAATTTCAGGACATATGGTTCCACTGTTATCCATGGCCTCATCACATATTTATTTTTTTTTTTTTGTTAAACAGGGTGCTGTATTGTGCCGAAGCCTTTAATGAACAGAAGTCACATCCAGCAAGTAAGCCAGATCCTTGTTTTTTCAGTGGATTTAGTTTGGAATTAAAGTGTGAAAGAAAGATTGAACCGTCATTGTTTGTTTAGCAGGAGACACAAACATGACTTGGTACGCATCGTTAAGTAAAGACTGACCCATCACTGCAAACATACATGCACAAAAGAAACAGCGAGAACGGGCAAGAGAAAACCTCTGCAGAGATCGTAGGTGGCATTTAGTATTCAGGCGGCAAGGTGAAGCTTTGAGAAGACCTGAGATTAATGAGGAAAACTTTAAACAGTTACTAAGGTACAACGAATAAAAAAAAACAACCCCATGCTGACCTCCTGCCTTCAAAGACATTTAGATTTTACTAGACCTTTGGTGCAAAATCAAACGCTGCAGATCACGAGCCATCACACAAGCGATAAAGTTCCTGTGACCTGTGCTCTGTGATCATTGATGGAACACGGGGCATAACTGGAGTAGAGCAAGAGTGAATATGCCTTTGTTTTATTGACAAACACCTTGAATTCACTGGATTTTTATGAAGTAAATAACGCAAGCATGACGGAATTACTAAGGTGGCCACTGATGTGCCACATCGACGGGATCATCCAGTTTTATAGTTAAAAGGCAAAACCTCATGTGTAAGGCGTAGAGGCCAACATGGGGAAAGAACATCTGCTAGCACAGTATGCACATTTTGCTGCTTGCTGTTTGAAAGAGACTCCAGCTAGAGCCAGTGGTTTGCACGAGACTTTCACACGAATGCTTAAACAGACGAGCAAAACGACTTCATTAACTCTAGATACGTGAAAGATTGTGATGGTCAAAAGAAAGTGATGTTGTCTAATGGCACGGATGTAACGCAAATGTAGTCCCTAGTGTCAAAGTCACACCCTTTGTGCATAGGACTATGCCAAAATGCCACTGACCTACACAGCGGTTAGGTGGCTGATTACATCCAGCGTACGCACTGACAGAGGACTGAATGTGCTCTTGAGGTGCTGCTTTAGCCTAGCAGCCTGTGAAGGGTATAACGCCACGTCTACGCAGGTGGCACAACGTGAACAGCATCAGCAGATTCATTGCTCCGTCTGTGTTTGCAGAGCACAACACACAATCACCGCAGTTTGTGTATGATAGACTCGAAGCGTAAAAAATACGTTTCGGTCATGTTTACGTGATACATGGCCTACAGAGGCGGCTGGATTGATTAAGCGTATCTGTTCCGTCGTATGCCTGCGAGACGGACGACTGAAAAAAGAATCACCTCCTGTGCAGACACGCTGTTAGACTTTGTGATAGAATAACAATGTCGTTCCGCCGCCGCTTTTCGTGCTGAATGTAAACATACTGTATGTCAGCAACGAATGACCGATGCTGTCATTTGATTCGAGGTTGACAAGAGGTCACTTGTCAGAAATAATAATAATAGCAATGATAAAAAAAACATAAACATGAGTTAACATATGTGTTTGACCACTGCTGTCATTTCTTTTGCAGGATGACATAAATATAGGCTAATATGAGAAGCTGTTATACATCCACGTAAACGCAGTGATTTGCAGTGAAAAACTCTGGCGTCAAGTGTTTTCAGTTATCCCGACTGATTAGACCGCTGCTCAGGTTGGTGGAGCCATGACAGAAGTGATGTGACATCACTAATGTGACATCACTGGACTGGACTATTCTAATGATAAAAATGTAATAGGTGGCACATTAGCAGGTGCAACCAAGACAAGAGAGGCAGATATCAAACAATCATTACTCTTTTCAAGCCCATAGAGTTTTGAGAGCATCCAAAATACATCAGCCAAGTGCAACCTAATCTAATCTATTACTAGTAGCTGAAATTGACAAATAAATGTAGCAAAGTAAAAGTATAATATCAAAGTAAAAACCTGTACTTAAGTACAGTAGTTGAGTAAATGTGTGTGGTTACATTTCACCGCGGCAGAAAACATTATCTGTGCAACATTATCTATATCAAGTAAGCAAACAAGCTGACCTGCATGCTGCTAATTCATTCTCATGAGATTTTTTTTTTTTTTTTACCATCCTTTGCACAGCTGAGGGACTTTGCTGTGCCGATTCCATGCTGTCGTGCTGTGTCACTTTAGAGGGGGAGCATGGAGGCCTGTGTATCTTGTGTACCATGTATAGGATCAACCAGACAGTTGGGTCCTCAGAGAGTACCGAGGACACTACTTGACTCTCAGTTTTAGCCTAGTCATCACAATTGTGATCTGAATTTATGCTACCACCTTTAAAGTGTATTTCCTAGCTCCTGTGAGGTTTCCAATTTGACAAGTGCGACCAGATTAAAGGCATCCCGTTTTCATTTTTAAAGGATGTGATTAGAATGGGCTTTAGACTATTCCTTACACTTTAAGTGGTTATCAGAAGTGCAATGTGGGCTACAAATGCTAATGTGTAAATTTAAGTTTATGGATCACTGTGCCAACATTAGAGAAGAAAGGAGCTACACTGGCAAGATACTAAAACAGTGTTAAAAGATTATTATAGAAAGGGAGAACATTTGCATGGAAAAGTATTGATTATCACGAGGAATCAAAACTGGATGAGCAGCAGTGCTTTAGAATTACACCCCCACAATGAAAGTACACCTTTAGTCTTCAGGGACTAGATGTGGCATTTATTTTTCACAATAAAATATAAGCATCCTGAATCCATAGTACTAACAACTACCACATGACATTTCTGCACATATAGAAGAGCCCCTTGGAGATTTAAAGTAGAATGGATATCCCAACATGGTGGTGATCACCAGGGGAACAGTGCTCTTGTTCATGTTACTGTAGCACAGATTTACCACCAAACAGTACAGCAGCACAGACGCACTCTTTAGAGACTGTAAAGAGTTTGTAGGCAGTGATTCTATGATATGGTGCTTAGGAGTCAAGTTACTGCAACATTGTGCCACAAGTTGGTCAATTTGTAGATAATTCAGTGGAAGGAATTTTAGGTTATGTGGGATCTTTAAGTACAGAAACAGGAAACACCGGGAATTGGGCCCAGATGCAGACAACTAGGAGGCAGTGTAGTACAATTGATTTAATTATAAAAAAAATGAAAGAACCATAAGATAGCTAAGCAGACTCAGGTCAAGCTGGAGGTGGCAGATTCAGGACTGGTGGTCCAGAAGACAGAGCCGCCAGACTTTGAGCTTCACAACAGCTCTTCAGAAAACTATGTGTGTCACATCCATGTTTTATACTGTCTATGGTGGATTGGACAATCAAAACTGGCGGGAAAAACAACAAAGGAAACGGAAAAAGTTTATTTTACAAAATAAAACACTAACCATGAAACCCAAAACCACGACGGGATCTCAGGGAGCACATTCTGCCGTCTATGGAGCTGAATTCAACCAGCGTTTATGTACCATTCCAACTTTAATTTTACATGAACATCAACGTTATACTGGAGGAGGTTTGCATTCCATTTCCTATTACATTATAGAGGTGCTTCTGAGGGCACAAAGCAATTTTCACATTTCTAATATAGAACTGAGAAAGCACTGACTGCAGAGAGAGACTTTTTAAAGCACTACTCCGACCATCATTTTACAGGACATGAAAAATACTGAAGTGGTGATCAGTGTTGGTGAATGTTTGTCCAGGGGGTACTGCATTCATCAGATGATGCTCATTAACCTTGTTAAAGCTGTGGAAATCTATGTGCTCCCACACATTGCGCTTGAAATATATTACAATCAATACGTTGGAAAAGCTGCAATTAACGTTGATTGTTCTTACATGATTGTGCCATGAATCATGTTTTGAGGTTACTGTACATGGTGTACACAGGGGACTAATGTAGCTTGAAATCTGACCATAAAGGGCATTACAAGTTATCAGTCAAATTGCAATTCATTCTAAAGCTCACAGACAGATTGAGGCAGGAAAGGCAAGAGTGGATTGCAGGCAGTTTTCAAAGTCTGAATGTGGACATCCTCTCAGACAGAGCTGGATACCCACAGAATCATGATTAAGTTATTTGATCCCATAGACACTCAACACTTGATCAGAGATGCACCTAATATTGCTGTTTGACATAACATCAGGCTACACCATACACATGAAAAAGGGTCTGCCCTCAAGGCATTTCTTAGTTTCTGATTCTGGGAAAGTAAAACAAACAAACACACAATAAAAGTACATCTGAACTATCCAAACCAAACACATTTCGGCTGTTCTAAGTGATTTCTTTTTGATAACTTTTGCAATGTTTTTCGCTTCCATTCAGTGAGCCTCCTCTGAAACTGTGTGGAGGCCCTCTGAGGTGGCACGCCTCCCACCTTATGTAATGTCTTCTTCTAGTGTCTTCTTCTGATGTTATGTCTTCATTATATCTGGATTTTTTGGGGATAGGAACTGTGACAAACATCTCTGCTTTCACTTTGTGCAAGTGTTCAGTTCTTATCTGTTCAATGCAATAATAATAATGATGCTTGCGAACACAACACATAAATCTTCCCCCGGATTCGTCCATATTTAGAGCCATAAACTACAATACAATACAATTATATTATACAGTACTTTAAGCACTTATGCTTAAATTTACAGCACTTACCCTCTGTGTATTAATGTTAGAAATATCAAGTATAATCTCAGAGTTGTACTTGGTGGGTTCATGTAGTCTACTAAACTGCAGTCTGATAGCTGTTTTTTACGTGCACCACTATTGTTATCACAAAATTTGGAAGACAAAATTATAATCTTAAAGGCAGACAGTGCGTCACGAGGTCTGATGTCTATTTCAGTGCAGAGATAATTTTTAAAAAAGTTTCCCTTTATGAAGAGAAAGAATTCAAGTAGCTTGGTCGTTTTGACAAACCTCAATAGGGTAAAATGTTTTACAAAGACTTACAAAGAAAACAGGCTAAAAGAGGGGTTCGCAAAAGGACAAAGGGAGACTGATTCATACTCAGAATAGTTTGATCATCATCAGACAAAAAATATGAAGTTATTTTATATAAGATTTATAAATGCATTGCACTGTAATATGTTCAAATGCTCTTTATGTTTGTTTATCTTTGGTTAAACCAAAGATATTGGTTATTACCTGTGTAACTGATTCTTCCTGCACTACTCCTGCAATCAGTGTTACCTCATCAGGCAAAACATCTTCAAGAGCTTCTTAAGTCCAGTCACCCTTGATAACCAGGCCTGGCCTCATCTCAATATTACATCCATGGTTCTAATTCTGTGTCTTGTGATGCAGCAGTTAATAACATGCACAGTGCTAACACAGGCAGATGGTAACCAGCTTTATGATACTGTTATTAAGGCCCAAACCTATGCATAATGAAGAGCAAGGTCACATAAATTGGCAGGTAGGTGCCGCGACAACCAGCTTGTTTGAGCAAGTGCTCTTCATCAAGCCTGCCTCAGCTCCGCCCACACTCTATGTCTTTGTCCATTTTGGAGCTGGAGATGGAGTGGTTGCACGGCGAACATTTTCACATGTCGTAACGGGAAACTCACAGGTATATTATGGAGTGGTTGCAGAGCGAACATTTTGACATGTCGTAGCAGGAAACTCACAGCTATATTATTGATAGGTCGTGTTATTGTCACAGGTTTACTGTCACTGTTACTGGGAGACTTAATGGAACTAAACTGTCATTAGTCTTCCTGTGTTTTTCCTGCTGTGACATGCCGAGTTGTACAACCAGTCCATTGCTCCTCTGGAATAATAGAGATAACCCTGATCCTGATCCTGATCCTTGGTCCATCATTAATGTTATCACTTAAATCTCTATTTTTCTTGCTATGTCAAAATGTCTGCAGTGACTGCAGGGCCAGTATGTCCAAAACACTTTTTTCATGTTGCTTCATAAACAGGGTTGTTGGTATATTAAATTATAGTGGTCCATATTGAAAATCTTTACATCTGTATGATAAACAATTGACTGGAAAGAGTCGGAGTGACGTCACCCATAGGTTTCGAAAGCGCTGCTCTGATGTTGGGTGTACTGCCTCTTCCGCCTCCCAGCTAATCTAAATATCAGCAAAGACGTGGATCTTTGGCGGACCTGAAGTGGGCGGAATGACGCCTGGGTGCTCTAATAAGCCATCTGTAATGGCAGTTACCTGTCAATCAAAGCTGCAACACTGTTATTTATGCAGAACTTTAACTGTATTTCAACGGGTGAGTTGAAAAAAAAAAAAATGAACCCCCCGCACAGTTGTCATGAACGGGGAAAGTAGCTATAGAATCCAATCAAAGGCGTTATCTGTACAAGGCTGTTTATTTCTGCTGTGAAGTTGGGCGTTTCAACACAGGCATTTATGGAGATGAGAAGAGACGACTCACTGCCGAAGCCTGTTTCAAGCACTTCTCATTTGACTTCAGTTCCCAGCACCGGAGTCCAAGATGTCTTATGCTGAAAGGTGTATTGAAGCTTGTTCAAGGTGAATGGAATATTTACCAATGCACTTGTCATTACATGATACCGCCTCAGTTTTGAAGAAGATGTCCTCTCCACAACTACTCTATGTCACTAATTGGTCATTAGCACAAACAAGTAAATGCGTTTATACTTAATGTTCTGACATTGTTATCCGACTTTGTAGAGGCTTCTGTGTTATCTATAGAGTGGGACACCTCTGTATTCTGATCTAGCGATCAAAATGGTGCTGGCCTTCCTAATCACAAACATGCAGCTGATCTGTATCTCAAGGAGGGAAGCGAGTATCCTAATAATGAAGATTTAACCCTATCCCCACAGTGACCTCAAGACATTTGTCTGTTCTGTGAAAACCAAAACATATGTTGCAAGACAGAACAGAAAATACCCTCATACAGCATCTCAAACTTTGTCAGGTTTTAGAACTTTAGTCATTCAGATGGGACAGCGCACAACAAGTTGTTTGGGATTCCGGTGGGTTCTCAGAAGTGTTGCAAATAGACATCTCAGTCTGTTTTCAGCGGCAAGTCACCTCACTGGTAATTGTGTAAACAAGAACAAACTTAGAGAAAAGTTTGAGCTTGAGAATTGCTGCACTGCAATTACACAAGATCGTCCACTGTGTTTACCATGATTAAATCAATTGGAAATAACACCAGGTGGTTGCAAAAATAATCCCACACACATCCGACTTGTCAGTTATAGCTCAGTATTCTGCCAATTTATGAGGGGATAAGACAGATTACCAAGGCTCATTAGTCCCATTGGCCTCCAATCAAGTTTTTCTATTATTAAGTATCATATCCTTGAAATGCATAATGATGAATTCAGATGATTCATGTAGTTAGCATGTGCTGCTGAACGCGAAGGACAGCCAACACATCAAGTCCCATCACTCGCATACACACACTTTTGCTTACATCATAAGAAATTACATTTGGGTTTGAATTAAAGTGATCCATCACAGAAAGTCCAGTTGACAGTCAGTGTGAAAGTTTGGGTCTTTGAAAAAATGGGTTGCCATGTGAAGTAGCTCTACAACTGCATATGCAGAAAATCTAGGTATGCAGTTCAAAAAAAAAAATGCAGTTTTCTTCACAGTAATTTGGTGGCAAAGAGCATGGTTGACAGTGTTGTGAGGGCAATTACTGCACATTATACAACCTACTGCCTACTGCCTCAACTGTAAGTAAAGTTTTTGAAAGTTAAAGTTGTTGACAGATTTGCTTTGTTTTGATTTCATTGTCTCCGCACGCACACACACACACAAAGCTCTTAATGAAGCCTGAAGCAGAGTAGATAGATCAAGCATCAACACTTAAATTCAAACACTTTTCAAAGTAATTATTCTGCCCTAATTAGGTTGGAACCTGGTTCCACATATAGAAACATTCCTAGGTGAGAATAAATAATTTCATGTTATGTATCACAGTTCTAAAAATTGTTTAATTTTACCAGATAAACATCCAGTAATATAATCAGCAAAGGGGATAGTTAGAAATCCCCTTTTCAAACTAAAATGATATTGACAGCTAATGCAGGCTTACAGTGCAGCAGGGTAAGATAAGCACATCCAGAAGAATTGCACTTGTGATAAACTTAATTTGATGTGCCATCAGATTTCAGGATGCGCATATTTTTTGCTTTGACCCACTGAGTTCTTTTTTTTTTTCATGCAGAGAATGCTCCTCTATGGAAGGTAGAAAAGAAGAAAAATATGCCAAGACATTTCAGCATTAAGGGCTCCTGTGAAACTGATGTCACACCAGGTTTTCTTTTCTTTTCATTTCACTACTACCACGAAATATTCCATTTCATTCTCAAATTCATTTCAAATCAAATCGAATCAAATGAAAACTCAAACCTAGGTCAACTTGCCTTGGGTTACCCAGTATCAAACATATGTCCTGTAACTACACAAAGAGATAACAGAAAGAAGACCTGTTTATAAAGGCCGTTATCCAAATCAGGCTAATATATTCAGTGGAGCCTCTGCTGCTTGTACAATATATTATCTTCTCAGATTGGCAGTCTGGGTCTCAGATTTCCTCAGCCTGGAGATGGTTGGTCATACACTAAATTACATATTGAGGCTTAAGGACAAAATACATGCAGTCCCTTGATCAGGGAATATCATCTCTTTGGGTTTTATTAAACCTAAGGTCTGTGAGATGTGACTTCCCGTCTTTGTCTTTATTTGTGAAGAGCTATAGCCCATGTCTGCCTTCAGTTAAATACTGGATATCATTAGTCGCTTTTTTCCTCTCATTTGTGGCATGACGTCAGCTCGGAATGGGAAAGGATAGTTACTGAAGCAGTAAGAAGCACTAGCTTCATGCTTCAACAGAACTTGAACAATATCTTTAACCTCCCCTATACACCTGGAGAGCTTTTGTACATCAGATGTTGCCTAGCGACACTGTGTTCACTACTCATACAAACACTTCATTCTGTAGGTTAAATTTAGGCTGAACATGGTATTGAAATGCAGAGGCAGTGATCGTGTGGCAGTGCAAGCAGCAGAGAGTTGATGCTAAAAGCTGCATATAGTTGATAATGGCATCTGATATCCTGAAAACAGTTTCATGATAAACTCAAAGTCAGAAAAAAGATAAAATATATTTTTTTGCCTTTTTTTTTTTTTTTTAGCTTTATTTGAGAGCGACATCTGAAGAGTGACAGGGACGTGGGGAGACAAAGAGAGAGATGGGGAATGACATGGAGCAAAGGGCCACAGGTTGGATTGAAACCTTTGGCCGCGCAGCAAGGACTGAGCCATCGTACATGGGGCACATGCTCTAACAAATGAGCTAGTCGACACCCCCAGAAAGTTTAATGGAGAACCCAGCGCGCCATCTCATGTAACATGCAACAGGTTTCATTGCACGCACAACTGTGCTACCAGGAAAGGCCACATAGAACTTTTCAACACACTTACACCTCTGAATCAGTGAGACATACAGAATGCGGTGTTGTTATAGGCCAATCAGTCTCTTCCTTACTTTATGTTGGTGACCCTTTAATGTGTGCTGACGGGTTGTTGGGTCAAGCTATGAATATATACAGCGTTGCAGTCCATTTGATTGTAAACAGTCAGGACTTTGGTTTAAAACAGCTGATTCCTGGGTGACAAATGACGTGCGTTGGCTAACCACATTATATGGAACAGTACAGGCAAATTGATCTGAGCTCTGATTTAATGAAAGGAACTCACTCAACTGAGAAAACTCAGCGGGAGGTGCAGCCCCTGTAGACAGCAGATATATTTCATGCTACAACATGTACTCAAACACACTGTAGCATGTTGTAGTCAGTTAATTAAAGTGACAAGCGACACCATCAATCAAATGGTTTTAGTGTTTATGAGGCACTCTTTATGCAGGGCTACAATGCAAAGAGTTCGGCACAGAACTGACAAGAAAGATCTAAGCGACCAGAAATAAGTTCTCTCAATTATGAGGTGAGCACCTTCTGAAGAATTTGGTTTTCCTCTGTTCTTTTTTTTTTTTTTTGCGTGTCGATAAATATTCTTTGTGTGTGTGCAGATTGTGCATGCAACAATGCCTCCCCTGCTCAAGGCACTTTGGTGGCTCCCACCATTATTCTCCACCGTAACATTTCACAATAAGGAAACGAAATAGTTTCTACAAAGACCCGTGCAATAATGGCTCTGGGAGGGCGTTGTTAATTTGTTTTTTTTGTTAACTCCTGAATAATTTTGAATTAAAATGTGACAATTATGATGTAGGATGATGAGAAGAGATACACCAGTGGAATCATGAAATTATGAGTTTACCTTTCACTTTGGTACAGCACTAGGGCATTGTTGCCACATCTGAATGTAACCAAATCTACCGGATGCAACATTATTGACAGCTTTAGTGAAAAGGTATTAGTATTCTCAGTCTTTTTCTATTTATAGTCACAAACTTCCGCTACAGGGTTAGTTAATGCAGACATACAGTAATTACTGTATGAATGTTTTTTTTTTTTTTTTATGCAACAAGAGAAAAAACACTCACTCAGCATCACAGAGAAACATTAAAGCCCCAGCACTGGTGCCTGTGGCAAATGGAGCTGGACAGGCAGTTTCTTTTAGTTCATAATTATTGTCATCCAGTGAACACACTTACCCAGTCTCTCTGCCGTCCAGTGTTTGTTCTTGTCTGATCCTGTTTCAGCTTGCCCTCGTGGCTCATTATTATTATTTTAGTATATACATTCTTTCACAGTATGTGATCTTTAGAATTTCAAAAGAGTGTACAGCAACACACAAAAAATGTTTTCTATAGCTTGTTGTTGAGCCTCTGCTCAGCCTTTCTTATATATACAGCTGTATGACCAGAAATGTGTGGAACCCTCGGAGGCATTGAGAAAAACAAATCTGGTGCTGGCTGCTGTGTCTTGGGTTGCTGCACAAAGTTGTCCACTTGCTAGTTTTTGATCATAAGTAATGTAATCATAACAAAAATATGTGCGCTCACATAGAGAGGCCGTTGGTTTGTCTGTGAAACTGGTATAAAATATAGTTTTGGTAGGTGAATATTTATTTTTGTCAGGCTAAATTAGTGATGTGTTTCAGTTTGTCTCAAGTGGATGAGAAAATTAAATCTTACATGGAAGAGTACATGAACTCATTTAGTCCTATTTAAAAGAAGAAATGTAGTTGCAGACTAAATGACTTAGACTGAAATGAGTACTCCAACAACAAACAACCAAAGAAAAAACTTTTTTTCCACAGATGAAAAAAAAAGCAACTCAGAAGGATTATGCTGCTTTTTTTCTACCTGTTCTTAAGTCAAAGCTGGAAAACAATTAAAATTAAAACTTGGATCACCAGAATTTCTCTTCTTATTTTGCTGTCAGGACTTCCATTAAAATGTATGTTTTAGCTTTACCTTTTGTGTCCTGGGTGATTACATTTGTCCAGCACTAAGCTGATAAGAAGCAATTCATGTGCAAGTCCACTGTATGTAAAGACTGCTGGCGAGCTTTGAATTAATAAGCTTTATGTAACCTCCCAAAACTTGAAAAAGGTGACTGATTGGCATTGTTATTCAATGACTAATAACAAGGAATAATAATATACTACCTTTATTCAGACAGAGAAGAAACCCCTTAACAGGGAAAATGCTATCAGTATTCTGATTCTGATCCTCTTTCTGTATTTCACTTTAACGTAACCTCCTTAGGATCCACAGCTGTATATAAATCCCAGTGGGACAGAAAAAAAAAGCAGTATATTTACACGGCTGTCAAGGAAAGTGAAAAAGTCCCATAAGTGACCATAGAGCCTAAAATACCTAGCCTTGTTGCCGAGAGTTTTGTTTTTGTTCTGTTTCATTTGGGTTGATTCCTTCCCCACAGCAACACAGTGGTCCACAAGGTGAATGGAAAACAAGCACCATTTTAGAGAACACAGTGAACATTAATGCGATATGCCTCATTGCCAGAGTTGAATAATGGTCCTTATTTTATGCTCAGGGATGTTTGCGTAATTCATTTAATCAGTGTGTGCTTGCTTCTTTCCTTCTGGCCATTACGGAGGATTGCAGATTACCTTTACCAGCTGTAAGCTGTGGTGTCATTCAGCATTCAATGCATTTAAATCAAGCCATTGTACCACGGCCAGCCTGTTCAAAATAGTAACTGTTTATAATGGAGACGATATTTTCTATTCATGAAGTTGCTCCTTATTGATTGTTGCGGCTTGCAATGTTCCAGGAGAGTAACTGGTGCAGGAGGCCAATATGAGGCTGAGAGAGAGAACCTGAGGAGGCTGTATTATGCCCCCAAAGTCATGCTCACTGTTCAGAAGGGAGGAGTTCAGTTTAATTAAGGAAACTTAATGCTGCTTTTTATGAGGCCTGGAGGGGCCCGCTCTCCTCCCTCGTCTTTCTGCACGTTCATTACTGTTTTGTTCAAAGGACCAAAAAAAGGAACCAGTATCCTACATCGAGGTATGATGGTGATTAATGCAAGACATTAGCACAAAGGGGAAACACCAAAACCTTGTCTTAACCTTACAGTAGAACATATAGTAGGAAGTAACTAAGTACATTTACTCAAGTAGTTTTTTGAGGTACTTGGCCCTTGAATACATGTACTTTAGTCCTTCCTTTTTATGTCATTTTAAACCTCTACTCCACAAATATGTCTTTCACAAGACACGGGCAACTTTTCTGCAGTACCAGTGCTTTTATGTTGGATACTTTAAGTACTTCTGTACTTGCAAGTCGGACCACTACTAAGAGTATGGCATTATACTATGCAAGCTATGTTTTAAGCATTCTTAACTTCTACAGTAACCCCAAATGGACACTCTAGATAGATAGACATAGCCACTAAAGCCTACACACAGCTCCTTGAGGTAATGGATTTTAGGAACAGAATTTCCACTGTTCTCACCCCGAAATATGTCAAATACAAACACAAATAAGCACATCCACGTGGCAGCTATCACCAGCAATGCTTCATATTAAAAAAAAAAAAACTACCTGAAGATCCACTGTTGTTTTCCAAACCAATTAATGCCAAACAAGCAGACTGATGGCAGAGTCGTATGAGGAGTTACTGTCACAACCTTATCCCAAAATAGACAGTTTTATTACCATAAGAGAGGCCAGTCGATCTGGAGCTGAAGCCAGAGGGGGCTGCCACATGTCAGACAAATGACAGCCTGGCCGTGATTCTAATTGTTTTCAATGATTCTGTTGTATTTTAATCGCCACAGAAGTGAAGCGTGGGGAGGAAACAAATGTTTGTTTTCTTGCGTGAGTTGCTGCTTGCTTTAAAAAGTCAAGGTGGGGAGTGGGACAAAGACTCAGATGTGGGGAAATATTTGCACATCCAAAGTGGTTATCGGAGTGCAGCAGAGTCGAGGTTACATATCATAAACTGAGGAAACTACAAGCTCTTGCATAAAATCTGTTTCAGCAGGCATGCAATGTTTTAGTGTTCCCCACAGAGTGCAAGGCCTGCAGCACTGAAATATTAGTTTTGGAATAAAACGGTGAGTGAAGAACTTTGTTTTTGAGCACTTAAATAGAATAAAATAGATACCCACAGTCTGTTTTAAATCATTTATATTGTCTTTGAATTGACTTGCTTGTTGCCTGTACAGCCACAAAAAAAATTATAAATTGATATGGTATTTTTAGCTTGATGAACAGCCAGAATGAAAGCATTAATTCTTTCCCTCTCTCCTCCATTGTATAGAAATACTGCACATACCTATCAACCTTAGGAGATTGACTGCTTCCCTGTCTTCGTAGATATATAATCAACAATGGAGTCATAAGCCACCCTCATAGTCAAAACACACCCTCACAGAGACTGTACATCTTAGCTTACTCTTCTTTCCAATTACTCCCTTCATATTTCTGTCCAGAGGACATACATTTCAGAGGCTACATGAGTGGCTGTCAAAGACAGTCGCTATCAAAGACACTTTTTGTTCCCCATCCTATCCCATCATTGCACCAAGAGAGAGGGCTTCACCCTGCAAGTTAGTATCGTTCTCATCTCGGTGTGAAGGTTTTGTATGCACTCCGCTTTCAGAGCTTTTAACAAGAGGACAGTCGGCACCACGCTCTGTCACCACTCTTTATTGTTTCACATGAAGTGGCGAAGCCCTTCACCAAACAGCCGGGGCATTGCAGACAGCGCCTCCAGGTCCCTGAGGAGGTCATTACGATAGGGATGAGGAGCTCGAAAGCGCTGTAAGACGGACGACGGAGTGACAGCAGGGGAGGACAGGACACAATGTGAGGGGAAAATATAAATTGGAATGTGCTGAGTTGAAATAGATCAGCTTTGTGTTATAGAAGAAAGTTTTGACAGTTTGAGATTGCTTGCTTGTATCAGCAGTCTTCTAGTTGAACAAATATGAACAGAATATCTCTCTGAAAAACCCAAACCTGTAAGAATGTAGATTTCTGTAAGTCAATTACATTTGCTGTGCTAAATGTCAAGCTGATCTTGAATAAAAATGACAGGAATATAATTTCATTTATGGTTTGTTTGGAATAAATAAAGCTGTCTGGGTATTAGCAGCCATCATGTCAAAATACATGACTTAGTATATTATTTGATGCAGAACTACTATTACAGTACATGCTGTATATGAATTCATCTATTTTTGTCCCAGATTTGCTGTCATCATATTCTGATGATTAAAGTCATTAAAATATTCAAACCCAAGTCTTTGTGTATGTTTTTTTTTAAGGTTGCACACTACAGTCAATTGAAATTCAACTTATATTATTATATATTTGGTATATTTCAAAATCTTTGGAAACTTTTGGAATTTTAAATTTAAAGTTCTTAGAGTCTGAACAGTATTTGGTTTGCGCAGCACGAGCCATTGCCCGCTGGTGCTGCTTGTTAAAGGGCGTTGAGCAGTGCTGTTGGTGTGCAGTTTTCTGCAGTTTAAATAATAACTGATGAAAACAGAGAGTAAGATATTTTGTTGTAGAACCCCAGATTCCAAACTCTCTGAGCTGTGTTGAATTTCAAATGATCAACAACATCATGGGGGAATATTTTCTAACAGAAGATTGATGAAACAGAATGCTGGTGCTGGATGATTCTACCAAACCCAGTATGTTTTCATTAATTAATCTACAGTATCCACACAAGGCAACTCAAGTATGATATTGATTTAGTACTTGGCTAACTTCAGCATAGCATTGTAAAAAGAAACATTATGGTTACAGCGTTTGCAACTCCATTCTCCAGTTGATTTTCATAGGCATCAAATTGATACTGTACTCCTCACCAGAGTAAGCAGCTCCATAAGCTTTGTAATTTGTAATCATTTATTCCAGGTGTTGGATTTAGTTAAATCTAGCTGCGTAGTTGTGGCGTGCAACCCTTTCCATTTGTCCTCCCATTTCAAGCATGAGGGAGACACTACGTTGGTCATGAAACACATGAAAAAGCCAAAATACCCCATCAAGAGCTAGTGTTTGGTTTGTCCATTCCGGACTCCTGTACAGTAGGAACGTGGTGGTCCAGCATGGCGGACACCACGGAAGCAGATGCCTGTCGATGTAAAGGTCTCATTCCAAGGAAACAAAAACATGACAATTCTTAGTACCCCAAGGGTATACTGCAACGACTTTGGTGATCTCTGACTGCACCACCACGCCACAATATTTTATTTGTTTGACTGCTTTCGTTTATGTTCAAGTATCAGGAAACCTGATCACACATCAGCATCAGCTACACTTTGTTAGTTTAGTCCTAACACACTAAACTGAGATGAAGAACATAGTAAACACGCCTGGTAAACATCAACATGTTAACATTGTCACTGTCAGCATGTGCGCATGCTGATGCTAGCATTTAGCTCATAGCACTGCTGGGCCTAAGTGTAGTCTCACAGAGTTGTATGGCTGGAGACTCATCCTTGATTTCAGCACATTGGTAATTTGTCCTACCTTGAACCATGGCCATCCTTCTAACCTTAACCAAGTAGTTTTAGTTAATGGAACCAAACCGAAATCACAGAGGCTGCAGATTACATAGACCTCATATAAGTTGTTTTAGTTGTTTAGGTGTGAGAACTTCTTTGATCATCTTGAAATTGGTAGAGAAGGTTAATTCATCTTGACCATGCCTATAGAAGCCAAATTACACTGAGGTAGTATGGTACAATTATATTAGTGAGGGTCTAAAGCAAAAAGTGCCTCTACATTACATTACATACACATATTAATGCTGGAAATATTCATGATTTTCTCAAGAGCAGCTCCCGAAGTTAAAACACACAGACACATTTGAGGCACTGCATTGGGCAGATACAGCTTTGCTTGCAGATAGCAAAGAAAACAGACTCCTTTAGGGGCTTTGCACTTTTAATATACTCATTCATTAGTTGGGTTGTAATTATTTGGGAACTCCCAGTTGACTCATAGCAGCTTCATGAATATAATGTATATATATTTAATTACTAATTATATATATATATAATTATATATATAATTCGTTTTTATATAGTTTCTTTTGTTTTTGCAATATTAGTACAGTCAATATTTATTTACTCTACAAGACCAGGGATTTAATGCAGGGTGAAACTAAAATAGCAACATTTAACCATTTATTCTGAATGTTATTAAAATAAATTCCTAATAAGTATTATTAAAAACTCTGCATACAAACAGTATGATTCTTGCTAATTCCTGCAGCGGCTGTTTGCTATAACACGTTCATCTTTAAACTCCACTCTATTCATTCTCAGTATTGAGCACATCACTCTACAGTACTGTGAGATTATTCTATCTGAAATCCATTTTTTTGTGTGTGTTTTTTTTTTTCATTTCTAGGAACTAAATGTTCAGACTCTATCTGTTCCTTGAACAATTCCTTCCAAACACATTCATGCTTCTTTCCGCCTGATAGGAATGCTTGAGTGGTTGAGTTTGGTTGAGATGGACTGACATCCTAGGCCTATTCCCAGGCCTAATAAGACATCATGATACTGCAACGTGTAGATTTTTAGTTAAACAGTTAGGAACATATTTTGAATACCCATCCCCCTGCCACTGGATGTCCATGCATTTTCCAGTTTGATTTGAAGGTTATAGGTTGTAAGGCAGTACATGTTGTGACATCACACAGGACAGCACACATCCTCAGGGTGGCTCCTGGCAAGTCCAGTCCAGAGGAAACACCAGAGGTGACTGAGCTGTTACAGTCAGAGCATCTGGGAAAGCCCTGCCTGAGGAGATCTGACCAGCAACAGCTGGTGCTATTTATTGTGTTCTTGTTACATTTCATTTGCATTATCTTTGTTTTTTCACCCTTTGAGCTCTTCACTCATGGTTTACATTTGATTTCTGTTGCTTGAATTATCATTGTTATTATTATCTTATAACAAACTATTGATCTACGTGGATAGGGTGGCCTTTATTTCTTGGACTTGAAAGAGTATCCTCATGCTTGCTGTCCTGCCAACCTTTCATGCCTGTCAGATTATGTCCTGGGTGCCCTGGCCTGTAGTGATATGGAATTGAATTGTGCTGCTGGGATTTGGTGAAGCGAGATTGCTCTGTGAGTCTGCAGCCACACTTGGGCTGCTTGATACTGTTATGCCTCCATTTTACCATTTCAGAACTGCTCAGGGATGCTGACTGTTTTCTGTCCGAGAGCAGTAGATTCTGCAGATAGAGGTCAGATTAGACACAGGAAGACGGACCCAGATATGCAGCCTTGTTTTCAGCAGGAAATTACAGAATCACAGGCTGTTGTTGAGGTCTACTTAAAAAAAAAAAAACTCTTATGTAGAAATAGGCAAAAGCAATAATTGAATATTAAAAAGTGTCTGGGTGTATTGAGTGTTAAGTGAATATATTTTAGTGTGTTTGGCAGGCATATGTTTTAATTTACCAAAACTAATGAAATTCTTCAAGGGTCAGGAGCCATGTAAAACAGCAACTAACTTTACCTTGCAGTACTAGGTGATAAGTGCCTTTGTGCCAGAAATTCATTTACAAAAACAAATTGATTTGTTCCCGAAGTGAATGAGTTTCCGTGCCTTCATTTTAAAGTGACATTTAAGTTCAGTTATTCATTTTCTTGTCTCTGTTGAGGCTATTTTGAGTCAAATATAATTGTCACATTACACAGTGTATCGGGGTTTTTGAATATGCTTAAGATTAATACACGTCTTAAAGTGGTGCAGTTATATGAAGTCTGAAAGAAATATCTTGTTAAAACTTTTTTCCTTATATTATATTTTTCCAGAAACTGAAAATCACATTCAATTTTAAACAAAAAAAAAAACAGAACCTCCTTTTTGAAATAGCACTAAAACTGTCGTAAATAGCTATTTCCTTTAGCTACAACAACAAACAAACACCAGAACAGCATGCGGAATGATTGAAGAGGAAAACATTTCCCAATTTATATGTGAAAAAGTCACCGTGACCCGGTCAGTCCTCCCTGCCGGCTCACTGGCTCTGTGAACTGTCCCCTAGAAGACAGCCTCTGTCTTGGCAGCGAGTGCTGGTTAGGTCCCGCTGTGATTATGTGATGAAATTTCAAGCAACCCACATTGTTATAGCAAACAACAGTAATGGGGTAGCAGGAAGTGTCTTTGGCAACTTATAGGAGAAAAGATCACTGTCATCCGGTCAGTCCTCCCCTGGAAAACAGCGTCCGTCTCAGTGAGCGAGTGTACTGACGGCGATTATGTGATATGAGCCGAACACATAAACTCGCGTCTTCGTCACTTTTCATTCATGGTACATCAGCATCTCCCTCACACCGCAATCGTACAGCTTCCACCAGCTTGTAACCTGGGGACACTTTCAGTGGAGCCATTTTTAGTTTACAGCGGAAACCCATGAAGAAAAAGAAAAACCTAGAAATCGACGTAATGATGTGTATTCCCAGTTACAGCTGAATTGATGGCAACCTAAGCTATCTACAATGCGAAGCTCACTACTTTATTTTCTGTGTTTTGAAGCACTGGGAATCATTTTAAAATTATTTGTGCTCCTAGGCGTTATATTGGAATATAGAACAGCACTCTGGGGTCTCGAGGAATATATATAAAATTGCTGCATGGGTTTCTACAAGCAATTTGCCTGTTGTGTTCAATGTTACAAACACATATGCTTATTGGTCGTGTGTTAAACACAAAGAGTCACGTTAGACAGTGCTCCAGGTTTGACATGTGACGGTTCTTTTATACTTTGCGGTGCTCCAAACATGTTGGCAAATAAGTGCGTCTATGAATCGTGACTGGCACAGATGGCACACTACTGTCAGCAACAACATTTTTTCAGCGTTATATTTAAAGGGTGGGAAGCAAAATGTTGCCATACCAAAGATTTCAATGAACAACCTTGTTAGAAAACAGTGGTTTTCTAACAAGGTTGTCAACATAATCTTTACTTTCTTTTATTTCTCATGCTGGAACGAACATGGTGGAGTACCTCTAACAGGCTGAGGTGTCAAGGCTGTACTGCCACATCTGACAATTGGAGATGACCACCAGTGATCCTCTCAGACATGTGTCATTCTGGCGTGACAGGCTTTGGAATAAAGCATACTGCTTTGGACAGCTGATGCGTGTTTCAAGGTATTTTATATATCTCTGACAGTAACTACTCCAAGAAATGTGCTCCTGTGTGGGATTCTTTCCGGAAACTTTTGCGTTTTGCATATAGAATAGCTTAGTTGACAGACTTGTTACTGCAGTAACAATAATAACACGTTATAACAGTAACACGTTATAGTTGCTGAATATAGTTATAACATCATAGCATTTCTTAAAGGTGCGCTACTCATTACGTATATATGATTTGCAACAAATATTCAGTGGTATTTGTAAAAGGTCAGTACTACTTTACCAGACGTGTGGTCTGTTGAAGTGACATTTTTTAACTTTTAGCCAGTGGAGTAAGGCATTACATGCAATATTTATGTACAGCATTTACATACAATATATACTTTATATTTAATCATTTAATTACACATTCGTCTAACTCTTTTAAAGCGTGTGTTTTGTTTTTTTCAAATTTGACTGACACTATCACAGCTTTCTCATCTGCATATATAATTATACAAAGAAAATAATAATAAAAGAAATACTTTTGGAAGTTTAAGTTTCTAAATAACTTTTGGAATAAATGACTTCTGCACATTGCCAATATAGAAAGAAGCCCTGTAGGTTATCCACATAACCTGCAAAATTAGCCTTAGGGGGTATAAGAATAAAGATTAAAGTCCCTGATGTCCTTAGATCCTTGGAGTGAGAATAGATGAAACTCCTTGACAAGCTATTTTCCTGTTTCATTTGTACCTTACACATGTCTGTGCTTTTCTCACAGGACACGCAAATGATTTTTTTGTCTTCTTTCCTGCTTGCACTTGGTGTTACCTCCGATGGACCATGATTGGATGAGACTGAGGACTTCCCACAGTAGCACTCGTCAGTTTATACCGTAAATATTGATCCACTCTAACCGCATCATCATATCAGAGAAGAGCAACACAGATAAACTTATGTCAGATCTTCAATAAAAAAGCTAAAATCAGCCCCTTAATACGTCATGGCCTATGTGCCACTTTGTTTCCCTGATGTATACCTGAAATAGACAGAACCCTAGTCCTGAGGCATGTACCAGACTGTGACTTTGAAAATATTTCCTCTATGATGTACACACATAATGGGACGAGCTGCCAACTTATACCCGTCCTCACTTGTTTGTCAGATATTATTAGATAGATTACTGACAGCTGACATATGTCATCTATGGGGTGTACATACCGAGATGTGATCATAAGAGCGTTGCTTGTGTCACTTCCACTTGAAACATTTGTATCTTATGAGGAGAGCACCAGTCTTTTCTGATCTCTCTGTGTGTCATTATGTTGACAAAAGCATGTAGCAGTATATATTGATGTGAATTAATACTCTTTTATTCAAGCAAACCACCTTTTCAGTATATTTTTTACTCAGGCATTTTATCACAAAAAACATCTGTCTAGTATATCACAAAGACCAGACTAACAGCAAGAACACTCAATGCAACCACATAATGCAGAGCTACCCGGCCCACAGTATCCAAACTGACACAGTTTTATACAGACGGAACAAATAGCTTGAAGTAGAGCCATTCACAGATTAATCCTTATTCAGGAAAAGAATCTTTGTGAACCAAAGAACCCAATTGATGGGCTTGTTATAGCGTTTTTAGCACTCCTGCTAGTTCCAATAAACCCACTGTTCAAGGTGACATCTTCTCTCTGTAGAGTTTTACCTACCCAGAAACCTCCCTGTCTACAGTGCCACACACGAATGCATCTTCAACACAACACTGGTATGCCTGAATGCAGTTCTAGCTTCTAAGCATTAGCGACCTAAGCACCTTATGGAGGATCAACAATGATCAACAAATGCTTTTAGTGTAGAAGAACCAAACATAAATCAACTGCACAAATGGTTTTCGTCCTAAACCATTTGTGCAAATGATCCTTAATGTTCAGAAATGGCAAGTTTTGAAGGTAGCTAAATTGTAATAGCTGGGTATCCGACTGTCAATAACTCTGAAATTCAAGACATCTCTGTCTGCTGTGGGCAGCACTGATGGCGACTTAAATCATTCAGACTAACACATTTAGTTCCCACGAGACTTTCTGGCTATGTCGGGCTCAGACTGATACGCCATAAAACTTCGGACTGAATTTCACTTACAGACATGTGTATGTAGAGACAAATAAGCCAATGTTGCAGGTGTAAATGTGTTGGTATATTACTTCAGCAGCATGCTGAATTCCCCTAGTTCGGGAGTTACCTCATCTGTGTCATGTGATGTCATCTGTTACAGAAATAGGTTTGAACTGTCAGAGCCAATGAAGTTCGAGATGGAAACGTGAAGCCGTCTGAATGTCAATGAGGGATGATTGCTGCAGTGTTGCATCAAATTGATGTGCACTGAATGACACTGTTTGAATAATTTCATTCCAGGTGTACAGTGCTGTTTAGGAAGTGGAATGAGTCACAATAAAATATGGCTCTATTAAGAACTTCTTTCCCAATTTCTGGTTTCAAGACACTTTTGATTCTTTATTTGAACCTTCTGCACATTATACAGGCTGACTAAGCTGTCCCCGCAATCCTTTATTGTCACCTACTACCTGAATACACTTTTGGAAATATTTCCCAGGCTGCATTGTCTATTTTAGATGGATGACTTCTTGGAATAAATGTGTGAGACTGTTTTAGAAGTCGAAGGTGTCACTCAAGGTCTGATGCAACCTTGTGCAAATATGTTGAAGAAATACTAGAAGTCTCCTTGAAAATGATTTTCTTCTCAACTTTTTTATAGTTCTGAATGAGTAAGTTACTTTAAATAAGTATCGCCTCCCCTAACTCTTTTGTACTAACTGGTTTGCATGAGAAATCCTCAAGCAGGTTTTTTTTTTTTTTTTAGTTTCCAATTAAAATCCAATTTTATTATGAGGTTGTCAGACGTAGCTACTGTGTAAAGCACATATTGTTTTGATCAGCTTGGCTCTGTTTTTCATTGTATTAGTGCTACTTTAGTTTAGATGGATCTGTGCAAGAGAAAAACAAGAGAAGGAAAAGACAGAAAAAAATAGTGTAATTTATGGCAATTGTCTCATTTCCACAATCTATATTCTTTTTACACTGTACACTGCAGGTGCTTTTGTTGCTGATTCATAAAGACGGCTCATACAATACATTAAGATATATATATATATATGGATTGGAAAAACTGCTGCTGTAACTTCAGCTACAAAATCCATATCCGACTTTTTGAAATTTAGGAGGGGCCGTGACGTCCATAACGGTAATGTCAACACCAATGCCAGATACAGAATTTAAATATATATATATAAAATTCTCGTGAATAACAAAAGAAAAGTAGAACAGGCAGGCCTACAGACATCCTATCACATTCAACCAGAGTAATTCAGTTTGATACCGAGAATTATGTAATGTCTTTATTCAGAAAGGTTAATGTCGACTAATTAGAAGGGATGAAGGTCACAAGTAGAAGCTGTCAGAATATCTTTTCAAACTTTTATGGTTAAAATGCTTTCGGCAAAAAAATTAAATTGAAAAAAAAAATGTAGCCCTTTGTTCCAGACAGGTTCTATTGGCAGGAAATGAAAACAGCAACACAACACCCTGGAAGCTGCGGTGTGAGAAGGAAACAGAGCAAAGTGTGCTGGTCGTGGCATACTTGTATCATTTGTTTCTCAAAAAAAGGGAGAACATTGTCTCCGCTGCACTGTGGATGCACACATTCTCCATTTTGTATCTTGTCTGTGGTGTTGTAGCCTTGGGGTGACTCTCCCCCTGCGGTTCAGATTGAATCTTTGTCTGGGAAGAAATGTTCCCTCACAGCCAGGCATGATGACAGCATGGGGAAGACAGGACCCCCCCCCCACCACCACCCCCGGAGCTACACAGAGAGGCAGCCTGCTGGCTCAGCTGTGATGAAACATTAGGAGACAAGTATATTTCTTTTGCAGGTTTCCGCTTTTGGCATGAGATGTGTCCCCGAGACATAGACAAAGTCAGGGTCGGGTCAGAATTTTAAATGCTCAATTTGTTGTTATACAGCAGTGAAATGAGCCCTCAGCCCCAACACCGTCCCATTTTATGAAGAAATAAACAAGACACTCACTAACCAAGTCACACTTTGCATTCAGTTTGACCTTTCCATGTTTAAATCTGCAAAAGCGGTGCTGCTATTGGACACGGCTGCATGAGTCATAATTTCAACATCCAAATGGTGGTGTCCAAAGCATCATTGCTGATATGTTGAAAAAAAACCAACAACAACAAAAAAAACCCAAATGCTAAAGAAGAAGAACGAAAAAAGTTACAGCAACTCCAGTTTCTCTCTGAGTTGGACACGATGAACTGACAGGTGCAAACAATTGCAAAACACTACCTTCAGGTAATTTTATTTTTGTTGGGAATGCCCAGTAAAGTTGTCAATTAAATGTTGATCGTGTTAAATTACAGTAAGACGGTCATGATATGGCGTCAAATGACGGCCTGCTTCAGTAAATCAACCTGGATTTAATAAAGAAATGTTGAATGGAAGGATTCTAAAACTTTTCCCATCTCAATCTATATGAAAGTCAAAAGTAGTTCACTCTGAGCCGGGCGTTTATGCATTCCGTATCTGTAAATGCTCCAAAGCCGAAGAAAGAAAGAAATCTTTGTGCATGTGCCATTGTTTAGGGATAATTGGTGTCGAGAAAACAAAGAGCTTACACCACAATGATGAATGTGGATGTGCTTTTCCACTGAGCAAGGGAAGCATGCGCTGACCCACTTTAGACCCATATGTGAAGGTGATGTATGGAGAATGTTGGGGAGGAATTGCGGGAATGAGGCACTGTGGTGAAGCGGTGGAAGAGAAGAAAGCTGTCAGGATTTCAAATTGCTCCTAGATTTGATAATAAATGAATTTATTGCCAACTGATAATTGTCATGTTGGGCACATCATCTTCTTTTTTCTTAATCAACAACAGCTCAATAAAGGGTCGTTGCCCCTCTACTAGGGATTATATGTACATCAAGAAAGACTGAGAGATGTGCTTTAATGATAGTAATAAAATATTAAACATGTAATGACTAAGAGCAATGAATTATTGACCAAATACCGAGCCCTGTGGGTTCAAATAACAAAGACTCAATATTAGACTTTTAAAAAATCTCTGACAATCACTGTTAGGGTATAGCCCTGCTGCTGAATATACTCCCTCCAGTCTGGGGTGTTCTTAATTTTTCCATTCAGAGAAAAAAAAAGAAAGAAAAAAACCTGCATATTTGAGGTCAAACTCTAATGTGGTAGCTATGTTTGGGCCTGTTTGGATCAGCTGGGATTTGTGAGGTCCACAGATAGTTGCTGAGAGTCAATGATACATGATGCCTATAAGGATGCAGGGTAATTGCCGGTTACATTGCGAACATGACAAATTGCCTCCACCGCAGCGAGGTCTCTCAAGTGAAACAAGCCGCCATGAGGTCACTCTCAGGTTAAGAGTGTTATCAGCTATTGACCTTGACTGTTCACTTTCACTTGTGCATGGCAAGGGGTGGCAGGGGATTGAGGCAAGAAACATGAATGCCCATTAAAAGTCTGATCGAGATACTCCAAGTGTTAGGTTTAGTGGCTGTGTAGAAACCCTGAAGCACATAAAGCCGGCTCAATATGCGCAAAGATCCCGCACATAACCGTGCATAAAACCAGAAAACTGCGACCATTTCAAAGACAACAGGCTAGGTGTTTTTCCCTGTTTCCTTTCCCTCATGCTTCATGTGCTAAGCTAACCAGCTACTTGCAGTAGCTCTCGCCAAGGAAATGAATAAGCATGTCCAACCATATCTTTAAGGCCTGGTTCAATAGCCTGTCTGTGTCTTAGCAGCAGAGTGTTTTCTTAGATATGACTGCCCCCAGAGATGTAAAAGCGGAATCACTCACACTTGGCTTTTCTTCTCTTTTTCTTCTTTTCCTCTTCTTTTTTTTTGAATCCCTTCATATTAATGAAGCTCCCCATCAAAAAATAAATAAATACATTATTTATTGCTTTTTGTGTCCCATCATTCATACAGAAATCACACCCTGAGACATTAAACTTAGAAATATGAAAGCACAGCCTTTTCAATGACCCATCAATATTTAATTTGTCCACATCAAATTTGCTGTTGGAGCTCATATTTTTAGATTGATTGTTATGCCATATTTCACTGGGTGGTGCCCCATGTGTATCCAAATGGAGAAAGCGGTGCAAGGATGATAGCTTACTAACTCCCTTGATCTTTGCTTTGCTTGGGTCTATGGCTGAATCCTACGTGGTAATAGTTGCTGCTATTTTAAACAAACCAAGGGGGATGCATCTATTTTGCATTAAACCATTTCATTCTGACAACTCTCTCTGGGCTGCTGACAAATACAAGTTTCAGAGGCTGGATAGTTGTGTACATGAACATTTTGGACCTGAAAGCCCCTGTGATATTCCATTCACGGTAGTTTTTCACAATCCAATAAAGATTGTTTGGAATAGTGCGTGGATAAGGACATCCGTATGTTTTGGTCACTACTTAAAGAATAAGACACAAGGGAGGAAGAGTTACACACTGTGTACTCTTTCACTTTTTTTCCCTTCTTTTTTTTAACAAGGTGGTTAAATAGAGCCGAGTCTTTGAAATCCCAATCCTGGTCTATATATAACTCTCTTAGTCTTACCTTTCGGTAAACAGGCAAACACAGGACCACAGGGCCCTTTGGGTGGTCGAGAGAGGCAATTATTTGGAGAGAGTTAGTTCAATGTTACAAGTTGAGGGAGGCATGTTAATTACCTTAGTGGATTCACAAGATGCTGCCTCTTCTGCTGTGCTGCCGTTTCTTTTGTTCACTCTCTTTATGAGCTAATTAATTATGAAAACAATGCACAGGTGATTCATCTGAGAGAAGGAAAATGTTTAAACCTTTCTTCTTCCCTTTCACATGTACACTGCAGCAGCGAGAGGAAGGCTCTTTATCATATGTCAGAGAGGTGCGTATAACTCAATACATAATGTACAGGAAGATTTTAATGGATCATCAAAAGAGAGGGCTCAGCTTGGGGAAGGAGAAGTTGACTCACAGCCATGGATCTCCAAGTAGTCACGCATAAAGGCTTGTGACTCCAATTAGATGGTTTTTATTTTATGATATCAGAATAATACAGGTGCTTCAGTGTACCTGTGCCTGTGGAGATAATGGCATAGTACCTGTGACTGCGTCTCTTGTAGGCATGGAGAGAGGTTTTTGAAGTGCCTTTCACACATGCCACCAGCAGCCAGCTTGGATTAAATATTCACTACGTTGGTGGTTTCTTGCATGCACACACCGGGTCTACCACGTGGAAAAATTCCATATTGAAACTATTCACTCATGACGTGACCATTCTAGATAGATTACTCTTTTTCTGCTCATCACAGCGGCAGCGCTGTAGGAGAGCAGCAGGGAGTTGGAAAATCATGACACCACTGAAGAGGTGAGCGCCGATCCCAGCCCTAAGTGATGGAATTTAAAACTATTTTTGCAGCTGAATGGCTGTGTATCCCTCACAGTAGACCTGTCAACTTAATTGTAATTGAAACAGGGAGAAATGGTGATGGGTGAATGTGTAGCAATCAGTGAACCCTCAACACTTTTCTGGTGTGAATCTTGAATCACAACATGAAAATACTCTACTCATACTTCTTTTATGGATGTGACGCGCACTTTTGCTGACAGTGCTATTGGAGTCAAGGATGGGGCTCAGGGGTGCATCAACATTTCATTACTGCACTAGAATTACAATGCAGACCTTTGATCTTAATAATTATGAAACAATACACCAGTCAATCATCGAGAGCAAGGTGTGTTTACTGTCACAAGTTTAATGCTGTAACCTTGTGCTTTCTATATCCATTAATGATGCTGAACTTTTCACACCTGCGCTGTAAAGTCAAACAGCAGGGAAATTGACAGCAGCAAAAACAAAATGATTTGCACTTTCCGCATGTGAACTGACATAAAAATGCAGGAGCACTTATACTGAACCACGAAAATGCACTTTGTGTTATCAACCTAACCTAACCTAACCTTTAAAATAACCGTTTTTATAGCTAGGTTTTGCTTGAGCGCTGAGATGAGTTTAGGGGATCATACCGCGGTAGATTTCTGTCCTCAACACCGCTGTGCACCCCCCCACCCCGCTCCACTTGTCCACTGGCAGGCAGATAATATTTGAGTTCTAATATTCAGGTTTGTACTGACGGTGGCAGGGGTGCTGTTTTTGCTGTTGGCAGTGATCAGGTCCTATAAAGGCAAATTTGAATATTTTGGCAAGGATGTCAATGTCCAGCTGGGTAAGCTTCTCACTTCTTCCTCCCCCGTGGACATCTCGCAATGGTCCCCACTTTCTTTTTCCACTTTCTGCATTTCTGTGGTGCTCTTGGCTTAGGAAAGCAAAGGCAAAATAGGCAAAACTGTTGTGTCTCCTGTTGGGGGAGTTGTACACATCTAACAATTGGGTGAAATCCAAAATTCTGAAGGGTCTTCATTGTTCTGGCACTAATTGCTGGTGTTGCTCTTCTGTTCTTTGACTGGACATTGATGGTGTCTTGTACTTGTACTTGCACACGTCTTTTTTTTTTTTTTTTTTTTTTTAAGATATTTTCCCCTTCTGTTGCATTTCAGAAGCTTCTGGACCCTCACAGAGTAACCCAGGCCATTAGTTCCATACTCTTTCCAAAAACCATGAATAGTGTTGGGTAGTAAAACAAATCGTGCAGTGATAAAATTGATGTAATGATTTTTAATGTCATTGCAGTTTACAGTAATGCTTCATTACTTTGACACCAGGATCTGGGAAAGTTGCTATGAGTCTTGTTAATTGAGTCTTGTTAATTTCGTTCATTTGCTACAGAAAGACTAGTCCATGACGTGTTCTCCTCGTATGGACTGTGTAAAGTGCACAACCACGCAAGACTTTGCACTCGGTGTGCAGTCCTACCTCCTTTTCCATTGACTTCCATGCAAGAAAGTTGCTCAACATTTTGCTTTACTATTTAAAAATGGTGGTGCAGGTGGCAAACTTGCTAATGAGGGTAATAGTGATTGGAGACGATTGGTTGTTCTGCTAATACAGCATAAAACATCCTGTAATCAATCAAATCAAATCAAAAGTGCCACAAAATGGGGGAGACTGAATGAAGATAAGATGCAATGAGATCTTTAGATGAGCATCTAGTTTCTATTCTATTCCAGTTTCTATTGATTCTAGTGCAAATATTGGCCTGGGCATAATTTGGCATTTCAAGGAACCATTCACTATTCCAGTAACAGTGGTATTGGGAAAGAAAAGCCCTTCAAGTTAACAGCAATAATAATAAATAATAAAAAATAAAAACCCTCTCTGTTCCTGTTTTTTTTCTACTGTCAATTTCCATGCTCTCCTCCATGGCACAGGAGCCTTTTTTCAGTTGAAAAAGTATGTTGCATCTAAAAAGCTTCACGAGGCTTTCATTGCAGAGTTTACAAATAAGGAAGGGAAGGAAAGTGATTTTCACTCACAATCAGAACAGACAGAGTCCGTCTCATTTCTTATGGTCACAAATGACCATGTATGGCATGGCCAGTGTAAAAAAATATGTTCTGCTTTGTAATGCAAAGTGTGTTACTCGACCTGAAATATCAAATTAAAAACATTCCAGCTAGTCACATTTTCATAGAAATGCCACGTCAAATAGTGACAGTGACAGTGAGTGACGGTTCAGTTGACTGTGATCAGTGGGAGTAGAGTGTTTTTTATACCATAACACAAGTGATGAGCATATATGATGTATTGTCTGCCTCCATTCTAGCCTCCTTGTTTGAGTATTGTTGTAGGTATTGTTTGTTGTTGTTTATGTCATGCCTATACATCACCATAGTGTACAGCCTGCAGTAGACCAAGACTGGTGTGGGAAAAAAAAAAATATATGTAGGCTATAGATCTAAATATCAAATTGTGCAAAATAAGGTAACAGCTGCCTTGATGAACCAACATTTTTACAACTTCTATTTTTCCTGAACAGCAAAAAGTCATAGCTGAGACCACGAGCAGGATGCTGTGTTTGTTATAATTCTACGTGTTACTTGTTAAATTATTTTGCCGAGATTATGCTTGCAGTAAAACTAGAATAGCATGTGCGCAGGTGTGACTGTGATTCATGCGTGGTCAAGTTCGCACAGGGCCTCTCACCCTCCCTCTGCGACGCCCTGGCCTTCACCTGGACTAAACTAGCCGTTGGTCAGTGAATCCCTCGAAACTGTGGACTCGGTGCCTGTAATCCACAGCGTCTCACTTTCTATTCATACGTGTGCTATATATGGAAAATGGACTGTGTGGGTGTGATGGCTTTGAAGATTCGGTAAAAATAATGTTCTAGTAATGTCACACATGGTGTCAGTGATTACTTTTGCTGTTGATTAAATAATTGCCATTAGATATAGTTTTACTAAACTGAAAGAAGTAAGTGATTGCATTTTTTCAAATGTGTCTTGCTGCTGTAAGGCTCTATCCCCAGGTGGCCGAGGAAGGTATATTTTTTGCAAGATTGATTTTTTGCATCACACCCACCTCTCCCATTTTTTTTTTTAAATTACAGCTGGCAGTGCATCTTTAAGACTAATTCTATGACACTTAAGGTTAGTTTCAATCTTACCTCCTTCTCATCGTGAAAACATATAGACAAATGAAATTAAATAACAGCATCCACTGATGAAGTCATACATACTGTAGGTAGGATAAATAAAACACATGCAGCATTCTGCAGACAAAGGTAGACGAGAAGAAGGGGCGTCTTCTCTGTCATCTGTCGCAGGGCCGATGCTGAGCCTAGAAACTATCAGGAAGATGATGTGTCTCTGGAGACAACAAAGCATGGGGAAGCGGCAGCTCTTAATCATCAGGGACCCACTTCTTTGGCGT